>JANLJB010001549.1:0-17735 GCA_026212285.1 Bursera cuneata | reverse complement strand
ATGTTAAGTTTGCCACTTTCCTAAAAGCTTAAGCTTGTAGGTGTGGGTTTAACATTAATATTTAAGCTCTTTTCAACATATAGCAATCATGTTTGATAAACAAAAAGGAGATCAATGGCATTGAAGACTATTGGCCAAGGGTTGAGGTCAGACACTATGCTAGACAATACATGCAAATTTTAGGAAGAGATACCCTAATGTGGAGTATCTGCCATTGTTTTGGTAAATAAGCAGTGCAGTAAACAAGTCTGACTTCGTCAATCAATGCAAGCAATGAAGGATGCTGATGAAGGGGCTTATCAATTGTTGATGGACAATGAACCTAGACATTGGGGTTTGCATATGTTTGATATAGGTGTAAAGCCAGAACATGTTACAAATACTATGTCTAAATCTTTTAATAGTTGGTTGGGAGAAACCATAGGTTTACCTATGCTTAGTTTGCTTAAACATTTAAGATAAAACATAATGAGAAGACTAAATGAGGAGACAAGAGGCAAATGGTTTGGTGACTACCTTGCCTCCAAACGTTAATAAAAAATTACAGAAAAATTAAAGGAAGCAAGAAAACTAAAGGTTATATGGCCTAGAAAAGAGAAATTTGAAATTTTTGATCTATTTGTTTCTCCTACAAGGACATAGATAGGGAATATGGAGTTGAAAACATGTGAGTGTAGACTATGGCAGATTTTTGGCTTTCCTTATACACATGCAGTGAGTGCATTCGCAAACCAAAGGCTTATTCCTAATCAAATCATGCAATTTGTTCAACCCTTTTAGACAACACCTATGTAGAACCAAGCCTACACCCATATGATCACTCAAATCCTTTACCAACTGATATGGCCAGAAGATGAAGGTGGGAAGGTTCTTCCTTCTTTAAAAAAAAAAAGATAAGAAGGCTTATGATTAATAAAAAGAAAGAACTAGATGAGAAACAGAAGAGGAATGAAAGAACTCTGCTAGTCAAATGAGAACATTGCAACGCTCTTGGTCATAATAAAAGGACTTGTCCATATCTAGGAAGAAGGAAAACTAGGACCAACTAGGTAATTATTGAAAAATCCTGGGTTAATACCGACAAAGTAAACTTCAATTAACCCAATCTAGGAAATACTAAGTACAGCCTACAAGTAATCCAAACAACTATCCCGATCGAAATTGGTAATTACAGGCAAAAATAATCAATCACAACAATAATAGCAAGATCAAATTTTATATGGTTCGGTAATATGCCTACGTCCACGGGACAACGACAAACAATCTTTGTAAGAAAAAACTTCAAAAGAAGATTACAAAGATCTCTTGAGAATAAACTAATCTCTCAATTCTAATTCACTAGAATAATCCACAAATGATTGATCTAATCCCACTTCTATATTTCTCTCAACTGGATTGTTACGAAGAAACCTCTCAACTCTCAAAAAATATGATTCACTTTTAACTAGAGAACTAGACTCTCTTTATATAGTGTTCCTAGGCTTCCTTTTATTGCTTTCCTAAACAATGTGGGTTTTCTATACTATATAGGAATCATAATCCTTTTATACTCTTCTTTCCTAGTTGAACCAATATTTCTTTAATTAAAGTCTTTTCCTATTTATAAATAGGATCTTTTTAGGCTTGTAAAAGAGTAAATATGATATAACTAGGATTCTGCAATAAACTCCTTTTCTAATTCTAATTAATCGTCATAATTTTTCACAGTAATATATGCAACTACTCGATCAAT
This sequence comes from Bursera cuneata, assembly GCA_026212285.1. Classification (NCBI taxonomy): domain Eukaryota; kingdom Viridiplantae; phylum Streptophyta; class Magnoliopsida; order Sapindales; family Burseraceae; genus Bursera; species Bursera cuneata. The sequence continues at coordinate 16,003 of JANLJB010001549.1, read as the reverse complement.
TTCATTGTACTGGATTACTAAGAACTTGTTTACAACATATAAGTTAATTTGTAACTTTCAATGTACTTTCTTTCACAACAAGTCAAGCTAGTACATCTTAAGCAGTTGCATCTCAGAATGTTGCAAGCCAAACTGATACAACTCAAGTAGTTGGGACTCAAGGTGGTGCAAGAGAAGCTATTACAAGCCAAACCGGTGGAGGTCAAGCTGGTGGAAGATCTTTTGATGTAGATGGAGGCGGTATAATTGGAGGTTGCATTTGACTTTGGATGAAGTATTTTTGAGCTGCAGTTTGGAGGGTGATTTTTTGGAATTGCACTAATAGATGAAAATACTTTTTTTTTGGCTATCGTATCATGGGATTGCACTTGCCTTCACTTGACTTTTTTAGCTGCATTATAGGAATATGAATTACTTTGAATCTTCTTTGGTCAAAATCCAAAAGTGCCCAAAAACAGCCATATTATTAAATGACTACATGAAAAACCTTGTCTGTACAAATAATAAAATTACTCAAATCATAATATATTACCGAAGAAATCTAAACTTAAATAACAAAACTACCCATCTTCGAAAAGCGATCAAATCTTAAATCCATCCTACAACACTATTTGTCACCATAACAATGGCAATAATTTAAAATAATAACTAAAAATATAAACTAAACATTTCTTTAAAAGGAATCTTTACAATTATATTTTCGTTTTTACTATTTACATTGGCTTTTTCATGAGCCTAAAATGAAATGGGCTCAAAATCTAAATGGGTCAATTTAGTGAATTGGATTACTAAATAGAAATGGACCTTGACTTTTAATTTAGATTGAATCCATTAACAAAGTTTTAAAACTTTATTTTTTCATCCAAGCCCATTAGGCCTAAGGACAAAAGAGAGAGAGAAACAACTAAATAGACTTAATTGATATTAACCATTACTCGGTGGCTAAGCTTGGCTTGTCATTGGTTGATTTTACATGGCTTGAATTAATTAGGAATTAATTTATTATACTTGATCCTAATTAATCCTAATTAATTAATTATAATTATGGAATGCATTAAGTGTTGGACACTTACGTCCAAGTAGACAATGCATGTATATGTGTTTTAATTATCACATTCTCTCTCACAAGTTACAAGGCTTGGCCGAATTGCTCTCCCCTCTCCTCCATGTGATTTTGTCTCAAATTGCCCATAATCTCTAACAAGAATTCAATCAATCCAAAAGGGTCTAGGGCACCAAGCCATTGGAAGATAGATTCAACAAAAGAGGTTGGCCAAAAGCTTGGAATCTTGGTGAATTTGTGACCAAATTTTTGGAAATACCTAGCTTGGAGTATTGTGAGTATTCCAAATCCTCTAACCTTGCCATCATACCATAGGCTATGTAACCTTTTTTTTGAGTTCGAACCCCCACAACTTGTATATCTCTATCCTTCGATGTCAGCCAAAATTAAATAAATTGTTTAGTTTAGTTTAAAAAAAAGTATATATATTTTAAAAACTACAGCAATCTCGACCCGTTGTCCCTTTAACAAAAAAAAAAAAGCAATGACTCGATAAAAGTTCCATTTAAGTCACAAGATGTCTTGTTCAAGCATCAAATGAAAAATTAATTTTTTTTTCTCTTTTCCTTTTATATTGAAGAGTGCAGCCAACTGCACAAAGGGAATAAGTTAAAGAAAATGAATGCAAAAATCCTTACACATGGTGCGTTTTGAAAATCCTAAATACATCAAAGTGAGACAGCTCAAAACCAATTCAAGGCGTTATTGTATGCTCTACAATTTATGGGCTGGAAAGGCCTTTAAGATCGTCCTCCTTGGCATACCAATTTGGTATTATCTTCGAGACGTGCGGATAAAGATCCTTGTACGAATTTCTGATCGTTCCTTCTGCAACTCCGGTAGCAACTGAAATATCTGCATTCACCCCATTTCCAATATTAATGCATACACAAAGTAGAAGATCACAATGACTTGCTATCCATCCATGTTTAGTTACTAGTATTATGAAACAACAACCTAAGTATCGACGCTTGAGATAGGAAAAGTAACAAAATGGCACTAGCTGGTTTTGGACAATCTGGTCTGACCCACAATGTCAGCAACTCAGAGTGTTTATGAACAGATGGTTTAGAAGTTAGTATATATAAATAAGATGCATCAAACCTCGGAGCAGCTTCTTGTCATCTGAAAGCTGAGTTATGATATAAATAACTGCAGCTGCGATTGATATAGGACTCCTCCTGCAAGAATTTCAAACCAACTTCAGATGTTAAAAGAGTAAAATAACCAAGGATAGAGTATTCCAATAAAAGAATAACATGAGATATATGAATACACTAGTCTCAGCTCTAAAATATGTTAATGGTGATACTAATTCAGTGAAAGTTTTTAAGAATCTATTTTTACTCAAATGATGTGGCAGCTTATGTGGGAAATGCTATATATCAATCATGGGATATTTACTCTGACACCCAAGATAAATTTCGAGAAAACACTTAACGCCAAGCTTTTGCTAAACTAATACTTATCCCCCAAAAATTAATACTGTTCTCCCAAAAATTAACACTTACCCCCCAAATTAGTTTTTAGGGGATAAATGTTAGTTTAATAAAAGTTTGAAATTAAGTATTTTCTCAAAATTTATCTCGGCGGTCATTGTACATTTCCCTATCAATCACTGATAATAGGCCACGTATAACAGTGTCGTACCTATAAACTTCAAGGCACAGGAAGCCATGTTAGTCACTCTTAATTTTAGTATGCCATATCCCCAATGATCTCAGGCACATAGGACATTGCCATACGAAACCAATTAAAGGCTTCAAGTCATAAATTAATTTCTCAGGCCTCTCAAATAATATTCAATATCATTACAATGACCCAAGCAATACGAGCATAATATGCATAATATATCAGAGCTCAGAGAAAGCATATGACTGAAAGCTTGCTTACAAAATCACTATAAGCTATCTTTAAAAGAAAGAAAATTGGGGAAAAAAAAAATTAAGGTCAATATAGCTTCTCTCTTCTTCACAAGTGAAACAACTTCACTGGTGTATATACACCATTTTCAATAGAGAAAACTAGTCAAGCCCCCGCCATCTTTGGTAAATATAACTTGAATAATGTTTTGGGAACCTAATTAACTAAGCTCTTCGATTAGTAGTAACTTAACACGGTATCAAAGCTAGATTGACCAAGTGTTTTTGTGTTCCAATAGTAATTTTTTATCAATCCACATGCAAAGGCATATTAGGGCTCAAAAATTATTGCTGGCCCAGTGAACTCAAAAAAAAAACACCATTCTCAAGCTCAACCACAAAACTGAGATATACAGTACAGCTACTGGGCAAGAGATATTTTGCAAGTATCATCAGCATAGAAAAGGTTCAAAGATTTAATTGTTTAGATCAGATTATTTTTCTACCACATTTCTTCTTCAGTTGCTCCAAAGAAGATTCTAATTACATCATAGGAAAACAGTTGGAGTTTGGGAAGAACATTACACTCCAATGTAAGTGGCAGTACTTCAGGAGAAAAAAGTTTTCAATTTTGCATGTATCATGATGATTCAAGTAAAAGTATAACTACCTTATATCAAACTCCTCTGACTTCTGAACAGCTTCTTGGGCAGCCTTTACTGCTTGATTATTCATACCAAGATTGGAACAAAAGCGCCGCTGAAAATTCAAGGAAGAGTAAAATCAGTCACCAAAATAAATAGTGTGAACAAACCAACATCAAAACTACTAATATTAGATGTCCATGAATGATTATAAACCAACAAGAGTACTTTACTTCAAAAAGAATATATATTTTAAGCAGAAAAAAGAATAGAAAAAGAATAAAGTCCCACCATGAAGTCCCCAGCATGTATAGTCCCCATCTCCACGGACTGACCCGTCTCCAATCCCAGCTGTTTGACAATGTATTCTTTTGCTCGGCCAATTTCCTTCTTTGTAGCTCCATTGGCGACAGAGCAAATTTCTAGTTGAAATCCACAGGTTCAGGGAAGCTCATACACAAAGGGAAAGATAAATGAGGAAGCATCCAGATGTTAAGAGAATCTTAGGCTGTACCCTTAACAGTGCGTGGTTTGTCTTCCTGTCGACAAGCAATGTACAGGCAAGCAGCCAGTAATGCGTCCTGATTTCTTCCTCTACTAGATTTTTGATCTTCCACCTTCTTATATATCTCATTTGCCCGATCCTTCAAAACAATTAGAAATGAAGCATCAGTGATGATCAAAAATCAAAATTCTTGAAATGTAAAGCTGAAGAAAAGGAATGGAATGAAAGCTATCAATCAAACATGTAAATTTGTAGAGTTTCCCCTCCCGTAAAAAAAAAAAAGAGCAGTCAGTCTTTTCTGTAAATTGAAAATTGACAATTATCAGGCAATCTTAAAATCTCGTGAGGGTGTTCTATTTACACTATTCCACTTTTCTCTTTTTGTATCAATTCCAAAACAGCTCTTTTATGTGACCTGGCAACCATGTAATTATTGTATTTGACCTGCAGTAGTCTAAAGGTCTCATGGATATATTACTTCACTACTACAAAAGGTGTTGCCCTGAGCCCTTCAATGGTCCAGATAAATCATATTTGATTTGGACCACCATAAAGCCAACAAATTTTGTATGTAGTCAAATTACATTCCAACTACAGGTATATTTTTCACTTAAAAATAATCAGATATTAGCATAACAACACGCAGTTTTTAATAACATAATAATCAAAAAAATGTCCTCCCATTAACAACCATCAGCAAAAGTGTCAGTTAACCAGTTTAAGCAAGCAAAGTTGCGCCATGACAACAAATAAACAAGTAGACATTTTTACCTAGTAAAAAGACCTTTTCTACTGCACTTTTCAACATTCTCAAAACTCTACCATCCAACAAACTGGAAGCCATATATTGTGAAACACATTGTAAGCAAACAACAAAGCCAAATGCGTGTTGGAAGGCATTCAAAAGTCACAACCAAACTCACAAACTTTTCATGAACATTTCATTTTATCAAACAAATTTTTTACAAGCTCTATTAAACAAGATGTAAGTCATTCTTACAAGTTCTTTCAAAGCAAAAATCTGAGACAATTCAATAAAGCTTTTCAGGAGAGTCGTGAATAATAGTTAGAGAAAAACCCATTGATTGACAAAATCACTACAACAACAAAATTCAGGGGTACTTCACTATATATTACTTTCAATGTTTTAGCAATGGGAAACATTCTAGGCGTAACAATGGGCCGCAGCGAGGACAGTAATTGAGGAAAAGTTCCCCATACTTGTCCGTCATTGGGAAAAGATCTCCATCCCCAATATTCAAATGAGGGTCAAGGATGGAGATTCCCGGAATTGGATAGAATCCCCAATCAACACCAGCCCTAATTGTACCCAATAATCATAGCCTTTGATGATTATTCCATTTATATTATTTGAGTTTGTAACCCTTTCAATGATGGAACTTAATCAAACAAGAAAAGAATCAGCTATATAGATTTCATGTCGAATTCATATTGACACAGACATCATTAGGGAGCTGCCAAGTTGGCAGAAAATTGAGCTTGCCTGCAGATTAGGCCAGCAACCAAAACAGGTAGAGATCCAGTAGCAAAATAGACAATCACAAGAAAAAATCCATTCCATAGAGCTCAAATACAAGGTCGTCCAGCGAGAGCCACACAATGTGTTGGCAGAAAATAGAAGGTCCATAGAGCTTGAACATAAGATCATACAGCTAAAGTTATGCAATATGCTGGCAGAAAATAGAAGGTCCATAGAGCTTGAACATAAGATCATCCAGCTAAAGTTATGCAATATGTTAGCAGAAAATAGAAGGTCCATAAAGCTTGAACATAAGATCATCCAGCTAAAGTTATGCAATGTGTTGGCAGAAAATAGAAGGCTTGAGCAAGACATAGGCATCCTCAAACAAACATCATAAGAAGAGAAACAAATCATATATGAAACTTAAACTTATTTGGCTGACTGAATACTGTTTGTAGTGGAGCAAATAGCAAATGGTGGCTAGAAGAAAACAATTAAAAGAGAGAATCTGTAGCAGCAGGGAAAGACAATGAAGAGAAGATTTGCTTAGGTTTTATGGTATTTTTGGCTTCTTTTTTTTTTTTAAATATATATCTATGCAGTTGTTTTGTGAACTTCTGTGAATCAGCCTGAGAACACAAATCCCATCCTGGCCAGAAGATGAAACAAACTAGGTGTTCAATAAATTGATAGTTACCAAGAATTTACTTCAAACTAAAAGATATTTCTAAAGAGATCTTTGTACAAAAGAGTGGTTCAAGATCGAAGAGAGGGTTATCGAGGAACTTAATTGTCTTTATAAATAATTTTATCTAGGAAAATGTCAATAATATAATCTTCAGTCAACGTGGGCATAAAGATAAATTTTAAGAATGGGGACACAATCATCAGCAGAACAAAGGTCTATAGTGCTACAGACTTACAAAATCACTTTTATGCCTACCTATAGAATCACCAGATAGGCTTTTAGTTTTGTTCTCCACTAAACACCACTAATCTACTATGGGCAGAAAAATGTCAGGAGCTCAATTACTCGGACCAGAACTGGGAGGATGTGGCCAGACCTGGACCCATGGTTTTACCCGATAAAAATCTTGAGTCTAGGACAGGATAACCCACGTGGGACCCAAATGTAAAATAAAAATAAAAATAATAATAATAATGGTAATTCACTTAAGCAAATTTAGACACACTGACTTCTGTATCTTTTGCAACTCACTTCACAGCCAACGGGCAAGTAACTACTTCTTCTTTTACTTTGTTTCAATTAAAGACATAGTTGTAGGCTTGTAGCCATGAAACAGTCTTCAAGAACAATAAAGAACCAGCATCTATTCCTCTGTCCAAGTTATCGAAATCAAGTCAAAATGACAATCTTTTCTTATGAAGTTTACCTAGTCTTATCAATCCATAGGGTCTTAATGATGAATTGAGTTGAAAGTCTTAACTCATAGAGGCATAAGCCCAAAGAAGTTAGGCTTCATGGCCCTCTAATTTTTGCATGGGAGACAAATTTCCAAAATAGATTTAATCTCCGAGAACCATTAAACTTTCAAGGGCAGTTTTATTAATTCCTAGGCCAATTTAACAACAAGGACTCATTCAATACAAAAAACAGGTTTTACAAAATCTATATTTTTCTCTATTACATTATAGCTTATAAAACCAGGTCCCAAGTCCAAACAATGCACCCGGACACATAAGGATCCAAATTTTCCAGCCTAAGCCTCAATCCATAGATGCATCTAGCTGCTACGTATACCAAGAATTTTAGGAACTCTGGCCATCTCAATTGCACACTCCATCAGAGTGAACCACACATAGGAAGAACAATATTTAACAAGAAATACAGCAGGGCATTGCATTCTTTTCCAATCTATACTATCATGACAGACAACTATCATTCTTTAAGACTGTGAATTCTGTTTTAGTAACTAAAATCAATGACGGTACTCAATAGAAGTTTCTTACTCTTCGTTTTATATTAACACAAATGAATTGATCAATTACAGCAAAATTACTAATTTCCTTCCGAAAAATTCAATCTCCTAATATATAATGTGATATAGGAAGATAAGTAAAATGAAGGCCAAAAAGGGAAGAAAAAGAAAATATAGCAGAAAGAGTAGAAATTAGAAATAACAGTAGAAACATAGAGACTAATTAGACTAAGAAGATGAGAACAGAAATTTAGAGGGAGAGGAAAATGGAGATTTATTAGAATAGAAATTGGGAGGAGATTGAAGAGAAGAAGAGTAAATGGCAGAAATTAGAGAAGGAATTAAGAGAGAAACTTAATTATAGTCAAATATTTCATATAAATCATTCAAATAGGTAATATCTTACATCTAGTAAGACAAATCTCGCCCAAAATATATATATATATATATATATAAAACAGGTTTCTTAATTAAACTATTTCTTAAGCTTTCTTGGTTTTGCATCAGACTCTCATTCCAATTATCCGGTGCTCATCTAGTCATCATACTATTTAAGATAGATAATCTCTATCGCCTATCGAATTCCGAATGCACATACATAATCTTACAAGTACGGTAATCGTACTGAGTAAATTCCTGAAATTGCAAAGTATAATGTAGATTATGGAAAGAGTTAAGAGATTATCTTTGATTCTAATAGAATACTAAACCATCAATGACACCATAAATTGTAGAAAGACTAGCGTACCTTTATGGTTGCAACGAGACCCAACCTGAAACACAAGTTTCAGCATATCAGCAAAATGGAACAATAATTATGCATGAATCAAACAATCCCACAAATGTCCATCCATTGCCTAGGATAATTGTAAAAATCTTATACCGACCACCAAAAAAGTAGTTATCGTCTTATGCTAAAACGTGCTTTAACAATGAGAATAGTTATGTCGAATTCTATGAACTTTTCTTCCAATAAAATGATGCAACAAGATTTGTGCCCAATAAACATTTAAAAAGTAATAATAAACAACGGTGCGAATTTATCAGAATTCGATCAAAAAGTTCAGCAACTCAATTCAATTCGACAAAATTCCAGTTTCGTCTTGTATATCTACATCAAAATATCTATCACGTCTCCAAAACTTAGTTCCACCTTAGAAAAGTAAGACTAATCTAATAATTACAATTTCCATTAATAACATTCACTAAAGATCCGAACTTTATCGATAAAGTCATCTCAATATAAATCTAATATTCACTATTGCTTAATTATTATTTGTAACTCAAAGAACAAATAAGTTTCCAAGTCGAGCTAAACCCATATTCAAATTCTAATCAATAACCCGATCCGACATCCAGATAGCTCAATCCTTACCTATCAGACATGGTTGCTATGGTCTTAAAAGCGAGAATCAAACCCCGATCCGGGTTGGAGCCGCGATTCTGCCACCGACCGAGAGACGAAGACAAGAACTCCCCGGAGGCTCCATTCGGCTTGGCGATAACGGTAGAGAGGCCGCCGTCGGCCAGGAGCGGGTTGGTCGGACCTCCAACACGGACGGGGTCGTTGTCCCCAGATTCGTTGGCGAACGTCCTCCACTCCGAGGTCTCGTCGATCGAGTGCGACTCCAACACTAGCCCGCACTCCGAACACACGGTGTCCCCTGCCGAGTGGTCGAACACAACCTCCGTGTGCTTCTTACAGTCCGAACAAAACGCGTCCGTCATTTGCGTTTTGTTTAATTAATTGATAATTCTTTTTTCTTATGATTATTATTATTATTATTATTCCTCTCCTCTCCTCTCCTCTTCTCGTCTCCTTAATCTGTTTTCCTCTTCTCTCGGTTGTTTGGTTCGAACGACGAAACGGCACGCACTGGGACGAAACCGAGTGTCGTTTTAATGGGGCTCGCGAATGAGCGCAGAGAGAATGTGGAGCAGATTACATCATACCTCGCTATATATCGTTGGGGATTTGGAGTGGTTGTCGGTGTAACGGGTGGATCTGGACCGTTCTTTCTATGGGACCCACGGCGATTCAAGAAACGGACTGTGGAGATTAGGAGAAACGTGGGATAAAGGGCAACTTTAATCTAACTTGTTTAGGACAATCCAATGAAGCTTCTCATCTTTCGTCATGGGATTGGGTATTGTTTGGTGCTTGGGATTACTTTGTCTCGAGTTGGATTATGTGGGCATTTTAAAATTTTATTTGTTCAATAAAATTTGAATTTTTTTTAGTCTTTAAAGAAAAAATGTGTTTGGGATGAGATCAAACCTTTTGAAGACAAAATTTTAAATAAATATAACGTTAGCATATTTTTAAAATCATTTTAAAATTGTTTTTCACATCCTCAATTAAAATTAAGAACTCTTGAACCGTTTTATATAAAAATAAAATTATTAATTATTAAAAATATTTTAAGCTAGGCTAATGAAAAAATATCGATCATGTCTACAAGAAAACCTAATAATAATCATAAAACATGAAAGAAATGTTTAAAAAGCTATGGCGAAATATCTTTAAAGTTAAACCATCTCAAGAAGTTAAACCAAACCTTGAAAGACGTTCACGACAATTAATTTTTTAAATAAATATATAGTCTATATATATATATATTTAAATTTGATTTTAAAACGTATTTGGTGTGAAAAATGAAATTCTTAAATATAAGAGTGATAATAATATCTTGGGGTAGGTTAATGAAAGGGACTCAGTTTATGATATTTTTGGTGCACTTCTAAAAATGAAAGGCTATGGTTTTAAGTTTGTAACAATTTTTCTACAAGTTGATATTGTGATGTGATGGGTTACAAATATTTTAATGTTTTGTAAATGGATGGCATTTTAGTTGATAATTTCATCATTTGGGTTGCAAAAATTTATAAATCGAATTGAAATTTTTGTGTCTGCAATTAGATGTTAAGTCTATGGAGTCATAATCACAATTTCTTTTTAACACTAAGAAAAAAAGAATAAAAATAAAAAATTGGGACTATTAGATAAATTATTTCAAATAGGAAAGTCAAATGTATGAAAGAATAAAAAAATTATGCGAAAAAATATACTATAGTATTAATGACTTCAATAGTAGAAAAATATTTGGATTAGATAATACATATATCACATTTAAAAAAATACAAATGTGTGTTTTTGTGTTTTTGTTTTCAAAATGATTTGGCAATGTGTGGTTGGTTTTAAAGGGTTCTTAATTTTGAAAATAAAAAGTAATTGATATTTATTTAAAATTTATTGTCAAATGTGTGTTTTCAAAAATAAAATTTTTAGTGCATAAACGAATACAACATAAAACTTTATATAGTGTTATTGTATAAAGGCTGTTCTTAATCACTAAAATATGCCTTTTGGCATATTTATTTAAAAATAAATAAATAACTACATAATTTTTTTCTTAAAATATTATTTCAGATTTTTTTATTTTTCTTTTTCTTTTTTTCAATAATTGATATTGCTACAAGTGATTGGTTAAATTGGGCTTGGGTTAAGAAACTTAGAGAGGACTAGACAAGAAGCCCTTTAAGTGAATAAGTCCTAGATAACTAGAAACAGGCTAAATAGCTATCGGGCTAGTCCCATAAGCTAAGCGGAAGTGCTTTTGTTAAGTTTGTCTCAATCTAAAGCGATTACTTTTTCTTTTTTTAATTTATTATTAAATTTCTACCTAATTATTTATTATATAAGCATGATTAAGGGTAATTTTTATTTTCCATTATTTTATCATTCAAGGCCCACAAATCACTCATTTAATAACAAGTGATTTTCACATCTTCAAGAACTTTTTATGCATCTTTTCGGCCATTTCAATCGCTCTTGAATAAATAGTCAAATTTAGGAAATCAAAAGCAACTTTTTCTAAGTATCCAAAAATCGGCATTGCCGAATAAAAGCCAAAAGTGAAGGCTGAAATCATGGGCGTAGTTTTCGAAATATCGACTCATGAAAATAAGGGGTAAAATAATACTGAATAATTCGATTTCATAAAAATAAGGGTCACTTTACCACTGTAGATTTTGATAAATTTCAGGCAGAGACCTCATTTAAAAAATAAAAATAAAAAACTATTGAATATCCTAAATAGAGGAGTGTATTTTAGTTTTAACTACCATATAAAATTTTTGACCTTATAACCCTTTGTTTGAAGTCCAAAGTTTGATATCATTCAACGATATTCAATAAAATATATATCAAATATAAAATCTCATCATCCGACAAGATGTTTCGAGTATTGAATAACATCTATTAGTGTTCGATGAAAGAGTTCGAGTGTTTAATGGATTATAATATCAAAATTTTTTTGTAAGTGGATCGAATTTTAACAAAATCTCCTAATTTAAATAATTTTTTAAGTACCCATTTTTTAAAGTGTCAACAGTATCTATCTTGTTAAGTACATTAATAACACCGAGATGAAAAACTTTTACTCCCACTTTTAATCTAAAAAATTAAACAAATACAAATATGTATTAAAATAAATATCGATATTATATTATCAATGACATATAAAACAACAAATATAACAAAACGACCTATGGTATACTATCATTTTACAATATCATCTTCCAATTAGTCAAACTATCACAAAAAATTAATAATAATAATACCAAAAAATATAAAATTTCAATAAAAATTAATCCATAAAAAAATTCATATCCTATAAATTCCAAAAAAAAAAAAGCAAACAATAAATTCTTAAAAAATAGCTAAATGTCCGTGGTTGATTATAATGGAATAGAATAACTGTCTAATGTTAAAACTATACACTATCATGTCAATAATAGTTTGGAAAAACTGAGACGAAATTTAATAATTATTTTTTATTATGGTATGATTGCGATAACATAATAAAATAAGTAATTATTTTTGTAATCTATTTAAATTAATCTAAAAATAATATATTATTATGACTTGAACGAGATTATCAAGGACAGGACATGACACTTCTAATAAATTATCTATCGACCAACCTAGTCAATCCAAAAATCTAATCTTATCCCGTAACAAGTCTCTAATAAAACATCTTGGTCTTTGTTTTCTTTGTTTCTTTTCTTTCCCAATGAAGTCTTCCCTCAAATTTTTAATGTAAAAATATTGTTTTCTTCTATTTTCGAAATTTGGATTTTAGCCTCTACTCACACACACGTGACTCTCTGTTAGTAATCCAACTATAGAAGAAATATTGACTTAGCGGTCCAATTCAACAGCTGAAAGATTCTTACTTTTTATGTTATGTGAAATATGAGGAAGATAATTGAACTTCAAGTTTGCCCCTTTATTCTATCTTGATTAATGATATTACGTAGTTGATTGATGACAAGAGATTTTAAAGATTGTTGGAGAACCAAAAAAAAAAGTAGTTAGGAATTTCCCTTTTTTATTAAGATGAAGTTGTTAAAAAAATAAGTTTATATNAAAAAAATGTTAAAAATATGTGAATTATTAGGAATCATTCAAATTCAAACTTTTCATTAAAAAATCAATAGAAATCAAATGTCATAGACTTATTAGACGCGTAATGAATACTATTCAAAGCTCCAAAGAAACTGTTGAATATGTTAAATATTGTTAGACAATATGGATTGTGTCATCTGTCATCAAATACAAGGTTATAATATATAGTTATTTAAAAAAAAAAAGATCGATTTTTGAAAAATCGTTTAATTTAATTTTATTTACGAAATTCCTTTTTTTTTAATTAAAAAAAAGAAGCCCTTCTAATTCTAATGCTAATATGAAACCTACAAACAAAGACGTTTTATCTCACAATGAAGGTGTAAGGGGGAGATTGGCCTCAAATCAATAAGTCAATTTTTTTATTAAAAAAGTATTTAATTCAAAAGCATTTTCTAATATTTTTTTTGTATAATTTTTTTTTTAAAGAAAATAACGAAAGCATTAAAAGTATGAGTCACAAAGCACACAATGTCGCCGCAAATACTACCTCCAATGCCTCAATTATCGCTAATTTATTTTGTAAAACTTTTTTCTTTTTTATTCTTTTAACTTTTAATATGCATTGTGGGCTACTGAAGTCTAAAGTAAATCACTCACGTGATCTCCTTATTCCGGCATCTTATTCGATTTGCAANTGCTCTAATCTCCCTCTCTCCACGCCCGTTTCGTATAAATTAAATTTATTATTCATATTTTATATGAAGTATTAATTTATAAGTACAAATTTTTATTTTATTTTATAAAGTAATAAATTCCTATTTATTACATTATAAGGCTTGTATTATAATATATTTTTTAGATAAAAATAAATTATATAAATATTAATTCAAATTAATTATTTAGTACTTCAAGTATATCTAATTTTGTTAAAAGTCCGAAAACTAGTCAAGCCTATTGGATTGCTAACAACTATCCAACGTATGAAATTATATATTTTAATTATTTGATAAATTAATTTGTTTTTAATGTGTATAAATGAAAAAACAAAAGGTATTCAAGATATTGCGAAGAAGATATGAAAATTAACGGCCAATTTGGGAATGCTTTTGCTGTGAAAATAAATGCTTATTTTTACAGTAAAAGTAATTTAACATGTTTGGAATGCTTTTAGAACTGAGTTCAAATAAGCTGTTATAGAAATAAATTTGTTTTATAAAGAATTCTAAAAATAATAGGTTCTCTGCTTTTAGATGACTATTTCTGCTTCTTAAATATAAAAAGTTAAAATTATTTATAAAAAAAAATTTTAAAAACACAAAATTTTTTGATTATACTGTTGAGATATTGTATTAAAAATGATTGTTTTTATAATTAATATTTGCTGACTTTAACAAATATATATTCTAATTATAAATTTATTTATTTTACATGTATTTAGTTAATATGCTTTTACAAATTTTAACTTAATTTATAGATATATGTCTATTTTGATATTAATTTTAAATTATTTTTTGAAATTAAATTAAATTAAAAAATAATTTAAACTTTGATTGGCTATATGATTCGAATATTCTTCCCTTAATTAAGTTTTTAAAATATTATAATTTATATAAAATTATAAATTATTTGTATATAAATTATTAGAAATAACCAAAAAAAGAATTAATTATAAAATATTAATGATTAAATATTATAAAGGTATAATACACGTGTCTATTTTGATCATTTATATATAATAAAATTAAAAATAACCACAATCTTAAAGACATGTATTGTACTTTTAAAAAAATAAAAATTATTTATTAAATACTTATAATTTATTTTATAAATTATTTATTTCTCTAACAAAGCAGAAATTATTTATTTTTACGATAAAAAAATTATCCCAAATTGGCATGAGATTACATCATTTTGAAAGTGATGTACTTTAGAAGAAAATTCATGCCTCAATATTGACTAATTCCACATTATCTCCATGAATATATCATCAATCCTCTTACGTAACTTTGAAAATAAATTAATTATGACTCCAAAATTGAATTATACAAAATATTGATTGAAGAGATGTTCTATATTGTCGAGGGTTAAATAATTCTTAATAAAATGCATATCTTTGTTGACTAGCTCCATGACAAAGCAACCAATATCGATAATCTAAAATTTATTTCCGAGAAACATTATTAATAATTTTTTATTTAATAATTTTAAAAAATAAAATAAGATAACAAAGTCTACAAAAACAACTTTATAATTCATATTATGATTAATAATAAAAAAACAAAAATAATTAGTCTCTGTAAAGTAGTGGCGCAGTCTCGCAGAGCTTTTAGTTTTTGTTCCTTGGGATGGTAAATAAGCAAATTTATTTAGCCCACCTTTATCTAGATTTATTATTTAAATGAACTATTTATTAAACTATAAGAGCATTAAATAAATAATTAATTAATTTGTCCGTGTGCCTTCCTTCAGACGGAAGAGAACCCATATTTGAACAATTTTAAATATTAATTAATTAAGTTTAATTAATTCCAGCAAATATTCTTCAGAGTTTCGCTTTGTTCAACGTTCTAAGGCAACAGGCGCCATCATCAATTCGTCAGTTGCTGGCAAATGCACGATATTACGCTCTCCCACGCGCTATGATGTGCGTGTCATCACCTTCTCAATGCACCAACGCCCAGCCTCTTCGCTCACCTGCCCAATTTTTTCAATTTTTTTTGAAAATATATTATAGTGATGGATGGAAACCAAGGTTTGTGTTTAAGTTTTAATGTGTGTCAAGATATTTTTTTATTGTTTGATATGGTTGATAATATTAGATAGTCAACGTCAATTATCAAATGACATTATCCAACAGATTGTATCGAGAGTATTAAGATGTCTGATAGACGGTGATAGAATATAATATTTAAATTTTTGGAGGAATAGTTTAATTTGAATTATTTTTGTAAGTGTTCCAATTTTTTTATTAAATACGATCCAAATTATTTAATATACATCTTAAAATATGAAAGGTAATTTCATATAAGCCTATAATTGTACTTAATCATTACTAATTACTTAATTAAAATTATAATGTCTATGTTAATTTAA
>JANLJB010001542.1:0-45823 GCA_026212285.1 Bursera cuneata | reverse complement strand
ATTATGAGTTATCAAGTCTAATCTCATTTTTATTTTTCAAGTCGTGGATCGTCATAGGTGCTACTATCAATTATTAAACTATCTTATTATTTACAAGTCAATTTTATATAAGAAGACACATACCATACAGTAGACAGAAAATTTTGATAAAAAATTTGGAAAATATAGCATTATTTTTGGATTACTAACAAACGTAAAATAACATGTAATAATGGAAACATTAGATAAATAAGCCAAACAAATATATTAGAAGGTTGGTNTCTTGTTGATGAAAATGATAAACTTGCTTTTTACTTGAGATTATGTCAAAACACAAGGGTACTATTTGAAATTATCCCATTATTAAACTATCTTATTATTTACAAGTCAATTTAATATAAGAAGACACATACCATACAGTAGACAGAAAATTTTGATAAAAAATTTGGAAAATATAGCATTATTTTTTTATTACTAACAAACGTAAAATAACATGTAATAATGGAAACATTAGATAAATAAGCCAAACAAATATATTAGAAGGTTGGTTGCAAAGATTTTCATGGAAACATTATTTTAAGAAAAGAAACAAATTTTACAAGATTACTATAATAAATTTAAAAGTAGTTTGAAGATGTTTAAAGATACATGTTAACATATCTAAAATTATATTATATATTTTAAAAGTTATATAATTTTATTATAAAAATTATTTAACAAATTTTAAACAATATATTATTCTTTGGATGAATTTTCAATAATAAAATGTAAAGTTTTTTAAAAACACATCATTTTTATTTTGATATTACATGCCCCTTATAAATATAAAATTATTAAATATTAAACGTTCAATTTATGAGAGTGGAATGATTGAATTATTTCTAATCAAATTCCAAATAGTTAAAAAAGATATGTTTTGAAGTGGTTTTCATTTATTATAAAAATTTATAATACATATTTACTCTATGAATTTTGGATAAAGCTCATTAATTTTTATCCCTTCCATTCCTCTCTGATGCGTCCAAGTGTCAACTACCTAAGGCACATACTTCCAAGAGGTACAATCAAAATCAGCATGGATGAAACCATTACAGATTACAGCACGTGCAATACAATCAGTGAGTCAATCTCTTTCTCTTGTTACCTTGCCGTGGTAATATCGTAATTATGCCTCTTTCGTGAAGCTGACGCGATCTTCCCCAACGCCAACCCAAGGCCCAGCAAAGCAACTTCCCCTTTCCTCACTTCCATTTTCCAATAGAGAGTTCTCAAGTACACGCGCGATCAATATTACTACAATTTTTAAACAACCAAATTAGGGTTTCCGAGACAAAAATTTAATTAACCACGAAACAAGAAAAATTTCATCGTTAATTATTAGGGTTTTTGTTATGGTCGGATCGATTTCAGTCGTGGCATCATCTGATTTGTCATCAACGTCTCAGATTCGAGCAAGCTTTTTGTTTGGCGCTATTAATAGTCGTCTTTCTAGCGTTAATAATCGGTTATGGATTTAGATGCCAACGGCGGGAACAAGCGCGTGTTCAACCGGTTGGGAGGAGGGCCGTCAAACGCCGACAACAAACAGAAAGTTTGTTACCATTGGAGGGCGGGCAAGTGTAGCCGGTTTCCATGCCCTTTTCTGCACAGAGAATTGCCGTCACCGCCGCCGGTGACTGCAGCTGCCAATGGAGCCTCCACGAAGCGGTTTGCGAATTCTTCTTGGGGGAGGGTTGGGAATAATAATCGGGTGGTAAAGAAGATGGAGAAATTGTGCAGTTATTGGGTTCAAGGGAAGTGTAGTTATGGAGATAAGTGTAAGTTTCTGCATTCTTGGACTATTGGGGAGGGTTTCAGGTTGCTGACTCAGCTTGAAGGCCACCAGAAGGTCGTTATTGATTGCTTGATTAGTGTTATTGTTGGTTTTCTGATTTTGAGTTATTTTGGTGATTGAATTTGTTGAGTTTGCTGTGGACAGGTAGTTAGTGGGATTGCTCTGCCTTCGGGTTCGGATAAGCTTTATTCTGGTAGTAAAGATGGGTCTGTGAGGGTTTGGGATTGCACTTCTGGGCAGGTTTGTTGTTCACATTACACTTTTTTTTTTCTTATGTTTTTTAGAATAAACTCAAGTTCTTTCTGGTATGATTTTAGTAACTTTGGCTTTTTTGGCTATTCGCTTGGAGATAGAGAAGCAATAAATAAGTTTTGAAGGTCTATCTTTGTTTTTTTTATTTGTGCAGTGTATGGGTGTGATTAATCTTGGTGGTGAAGTTGGTTGTATGATAAGTGAAGGCCCTTGGATTTTTGTTGGTATAACAAATACTGTCAAGGTAATGTGCTTTTGATTTGGTGTCGTAAATATCATATGGTTGGGCAAGCTTAAGATAGTTCTCTAGAACGATTTCTTCTTCATGGGGCATATGATGGCATTGCAGGCGTGGAACACCCAAACTAATGCGGACCTGAGTCTTAATGGTCCTGTAGGACAAGTTTATGCTATGGCTGTGGGTAATGATTTGCTCTTTGCTGGTACACAGGTAATAATTATTAATGCAACTATATATTCTTTTTTTTTTAATCTCTTTTCTGTAATCTCAAAATTTTTTATTTTATTTTTTTGTGTACTCTACATTTTGGCTTATGGTTTATCTTTGGGGCTTTCGGTATTGGGTTTGATTAGGTCAGTAAGGCGCATCCAGAACAGATATTTTCCAGTTTATTTGTTGGCACTTTGCTTGCTTCCTTTAAAATTCTTTGGCTTGATACAATTATTTTCCGTTTCCCATGCAAACAAGTCGCTTGATACAAATATTTTCTGTTTCCCATACAATAAAGAGTTGCACCCTGAAAGCTCTTTGCTTAAGTTTCACATGCTCCATTCGTCTTCTCCCTTTCTCTCTATGTATGTGTCTTTGTGTTTGGACTATTGCTTATCTTAATCAATAAAAACATCTTGGTGCAGGATGGGACTATATTGGTGTGGAAGTTTAATGTTGCTACCAATAATTTTGATCCAGCAGCATCACTTAAACGTCATGATCTGGCAGTGGTTTCTTTAGTGGTTGGAGCTAATAGACTGTACTCCAGTTCAATGGACAATACTATAAGCGTAAGTTACTTTTATTGTCTTCTGAATTTTATTATAATGAGTGGATAACCTTTGTGATAACTAGCTAGTTCAGTTGGTTTGATCTGTTGGAATTGTACAAGAGGTTGTTGGTCAATTCCCGATCACACCAGGATTAGTTTGTAGTTTCTAACCTTTGGTGATTGAAAGCACCATAATGGTAGATTTGGGTGTGACATTAATCCTTTCTTCTTCTAAATATTTTATTGGGCTTTCTTTTAGGTCTGGAGCCTTGAAACTTTGCAGTGCATACAAACCCTTAAAGAGCACACTTCAGTTGTGATGTCCCTTCTTTGCTGGGATCAGTTTCTTTTATCATGTTCGCTGGACCAAACAATAAAGGTTTGTGCCATTAAAATGCTCATTTTTACTTTTTCCTTTTGGTATTGAGAATAAATTGTACCACTTTTATTTGTTGCAGGTGTGGGCTGCTACCGAAAGTGGAAACTTGGAAGTGACTTTTACTCACAATGAGGAACATGTACGTCATTTTCTGAAAATCTGGTCTTCCTGTGCTTTACATTTTGCATTGCTTTACATGTTGCATTTTAATATATTATTAAATCAAAATCTAAAATGGAGTTTTATGTTAATGAATTTTTTTATCATTAAAATTGGATCTTAATGTTGATGGCGTCTAATTTACAGGAAGATAATATGTAATTCTGTTATGTTGGTTTACTGTGTAAGGGGATCCTTTCCTTTTGGATATATATATTGGTAAAACAATTAAATTGTAAGGTAATGAGGTACATGTCCAACTTACTTCATGTGATGTAGGAAGCATTTTGTGAATGAGCTGAAATCAGTTGCTGTGCAGCTATCCGTCTTTCTCTGGTTTTTCCAGCATAAGTAATCTGCCCTAAGGAAGCATCTTCTTTGGATTGTTAGATCTTTATTGATGCTTGATCTCATTAGTTGGATTCTATTGTCAAATTTGCTATATGAAAGTGGACTGTTGGTGATAGTAAAGTGAGAATTGGCCTTTTAATCTTGTTAACTAGTCACTGTGATGATACATACCTGGAAAGAAAATGCTATCACCCTTTGTTTTGTTTTGTTCTGTTTTTTTTTTTTTTTTTTTTTGACGGACTATTATATGAAAACTTNTTTTTTTTTTTTTTTTTTTTTTTTGGACGGACTATTATATGAAAACTTCAGCATGGTTAAAATGCTATCAGCTTATGAAGTTATGATTTTGATGCTGTAGGGAGTGCTTTCTCTGTGTGGAATGCCTGATTCAGAAGGCAAGCCAGTCTTGCTGTGCGCTTGCAATGACAACTCTCTCCGCTTTTATGATTTGCCATCGTGAGTTTGTATTAACACTTGTGCTTTATTTTGTTATCCCATTATGAATTCCAGCCTCCCAACTTGGCAGTTGCCTTTGATCCTAATTGTTATTTTTTATGCTCTTGTGGTCTAGGTTCTCTGAGAGAGGTAAAATTTTTGCCAAGCAAGAGATTCGATCCATTCAGCTAGGTCCTGGTGGTCTTTTTTTTACTGGTGATGGGACGGGTCAAGTGAGAGTATGGCAATGGTTTAACGAACCAACTGCCACTCCTTGATGACTGGTGCAATATAATATGCTCCATCGTGTATTTTTTGCGTCATTATTTTATTTCATTTTGTTTTATTTTTTGGGTTCACTTCAAATGTGTAAGTTTGCGGGAGTAATTATAAGTTGAGAATGCCAGTTTTGGCGTCCTAGTCGTAGGTGTTTAGCAGCAGCAAAACGCTCGTCTCCTTAACGTGTGCCATTACCAATTATTCTATTATATAAAGCCTTCTTGGTCTTGTCAGTTGTAACAGTTCTAAAACTTTCAGTAATAGTGAACTCAATTCATGATATTTTTGGCCGTTTAACAATAATATAAAGTGCCAAAATCCAAATTATTTTCTTCTTTTAAGGAAATAGACTTCGGAATATGCTGTCTCGAGTGACCCTTTCCTCGTTACCTCTTGTTCCTTGTTAAAAGTTTATCAATGCAATGTGACATGGTTTCGTTATGGGCTATGTTGACCAATAGCGGGTGAAATCCTTTCGACGTTCAGCGCCTCTGATTTGCATGAACAACTGAGAGGATACTCAGACCAATTACAGAAAAGGAAAAACAGGTTGCGACTCCATGGGCAGTTAATTTACTTAGCTTGTCAAGCAAAGCAAATCAAGCCACTAGGCTATCTTCAAACATTACTTTTACTTCGATTCCACTTTATTTTATTTAGCTCAAACGTGTTCACATTAAAGCAGTTCCCTTGATCCCCTAGTCTATAACTATGTTTATAGATTAAACATGACTTTAATAGCAGTACCACCACGAGCACTTGTTTCGAAAGCTTCTTCCACCTCCTCCTGAGAGAAGCCAAACCTGTGTGTTATAAGGGGCTTGACGTCTATCTTGCCACTTTTGAGAAACTCCAGACATAATGGCCATGTGTTCTTGTAACGGAAGATCCCAATCACATCAACCTCCCTGCATTTCACAATAATTCAAGTGCATAAGAATATCAAGGAGGAATATTCAAACAATCCATGATTTAAAATCATATCCTTCCAAAACAATTTTTGTGTTGGCTTCCAGGTCAAAACCATTCAATTCTAAAGATAAGACGCATCAAATTTTGTATGTTAACCAAGTACCTAGCTGCAGCTGGAGTGAGTGGGACGGTCATCTCGTTATGGCCCATCCCCACGAGGCACACTTTCCCACCAGGACGAGTAGCACTCAGGGCTGTTGACATTGTTTTGTTAAAGCCTGCACAATCAAAGCTCACATCTACTCCTGCCCCCATAGTTTTATGTATCTTTCCCGCTTCTTCAGCTACATCCTATTAAGATGCGAATGTTATAAGCAGTTTAAGATACAAATTTCCATGATTTGTTTGTTTATTCCGTGTAGATACAAGTACATGAACAATGTTTAAATGGACCAAAGCTCTCCACCCAACTTTTGACAACAAAAATAATAAAGAGAGTGATATGATTACAGAGCATGTTAAAAACAAAATACCCATCATCATTACTACTGGTTCCAAACGCATGCTAATGGTATATATATATACATGTATATATATCTTACCAGCATATTTGTTGAAACTTTAACAATATCATCTGCACCAAGGTTCTTGGCAACAGATAAACGGTAGTCATCTACGTCCACAATGACAATCCTAGGAGCTCCAAAAGCACGAGCTGCTAGCATCGTGACAAGCCCTATTGGCCCTGCTCCCATGACCAATACATTTGTCTCTGGACCAATATTAGCTCGGCGGCAAGCATGGACACCAACACTTAAGGGCTCACACATCGCCCCTTCCTCCAAGCTCACATTGTCTGGCAATTTAAAACATAAGTCTGCAGGATGGACAACCTGCAATTTCAAGAATGCAATCTGAAACGTGGCCTCTAGTTGCCCAAAAAAAAAGAAAAAGAATTTGATCACACCCCATAGCATTCTAAATAAATAGACTCAATATAATCAAAGCATAGGCTGTTGTGTTTACCTCATTGCCTTTGTTATCTAAATTTCATACAAAATCCCAAATAGCTTATTACTTCACAACTATAAATCTCTCAATACATAATTGCAAAACTGGTCTAGGTCTCCAAATGTTACACGATTAAAACCACAACAATCAATCCCAAATTTGTCCAAATCTATCAACCTAGCAACAAGGTCAAATTAGAAAACACAAATGAACAAACCCAGTACATATTTTAGAAGACTATAAGCGATGACACTGCTAAATACATAACCCAATACATTAAGCACGAACAATGTAGGTGACAGTCTAACGTGTTTCTAATCTCAGATTACAATTCATAAGGGCAGAGATCATGCTAAAGTGATGGTCAAAGATATTTTGAACTAGACTTCTAAAGACTTAAGTTTGAACATAGCAATTTTGTTAACCTGATTGGCGAGAGAACCATGAACCGGTGGAGTTGCAAAAAACTTCATTTCAGGGCATAGATTGTATCGACCTTCTTTACAGAGTGCACAGCGCCAGCAGCTGATCCCGGGTTCCAAGGCCACACGGTCACCAGGCACCAAAGTCTTCACCTCACTTCCCACCTCCTCTATGACCCCAGCACACTCATGACCAATCACCATTGGCTCTTTCACTACGAAATGTGCACATCTCAAGGTCTGGAAACATACAAAACAGTCAAAAAAATCGTTTTTTAGTATCCAAAAGAAAGAAAAGCAATCATAAGTCTAATAGGAATAATCGAACTTTGATAATAATAATGAAAATAGTAACCGATTGATACAAAATAAGAAGAAATAGTTGACAGGCAGCTGAAGAGGGATATGCATGTACCTTGAGATAGTGAACATCACTTCCACATATGCCAACAGCTTTCATCCTGACCCTAACATCATATGGTCCTGCAGGTTTAAAAACAGATATTATCAGCATTAAAGACCACAGAATACTTATAAGAGTGGCTAGTTTTAATGTAAAACCAAGTAGAAAAGAAGGAGGAATGAAGTACCCAGAGGAGGCAGCTTGAAAGGTTGAATCTTGAGGGTGTTGAGACCCGTGAGCCACGCAGCCATGTTCACTTCTTCTCCATGTGATTGCCCTCCTTTCCCCATATTTGCTTCGCTTTCTCTCTTTTCGGACACACACAACATAAAGGGTCTTACTCTTAAAGCTAGAGTCTGATGAGATGAATGATGATGGCGGATATTGTTTCTTTAAATGTTTGTTTTGATTCTTAAAACAATATTAAAGAACTGTAGATGGGATGTGATAAGAAATAAAGTTTATAGTAATGGATGGTTGTGGCGCATGAGACCATGAGTTTCCTGTTTTATGTATTTGTGGTTGCCGCTTGTATTCGTGGTTACCGCTTGAGTGGATTTTTTTTTTAATTCTTTTATTTATATAATTAAAAGATAAATCCAATTAAAAATATGATGTTTATAGTAATTTTGAGCTTTGTATTTTAACAAAACTAATGATTTTGTAAATATTTGATATGAATAATATTATACATATAAATCTTATATATAATCTGATATGATATAACATAAGTGATAAGTAAATATATAAAAATTTAAATAATAAATATTAATAGATAATATTATATTACTTTGGATTCATGTTTATCCATTATCCATTTGTCCTAACTCTAATTATTGAATATAAATAGTAAATGCCCATCGTTTATTGGACATGTGAAACTAGACTATCGTATGTCTAACGTTTAATTTGTTCTAAACCAACAAGACAGCTCGAAACAGTCATATTGGTTTATTGTATTTTTTCGTGGACATACTAAATCGTTCAGTTTGGGTTAATAAGCATACCAGATTTTGTGTGTTCTTTAAAATTGAGTTTGGGGGACTGGGATGGAGGTTAAAATACCAAAAAAAAAAAAAAAAAAAAAAAAAAAANTATATATATATATATATATATATATATATATGAAAGAATAAAATTATATGTTAGGGGTGGTTCTGTATAAGGGTAAAATTGGAAAATTATGAAAATTAACCAAGTTTCGAGGGATTTTGAAAAATAATAAATCTTATAATTTCTTTTTATTTTTCTAACCAACATCAATAAACTGAATTGACTAAAATACTCCTAAAGCACCGAAGCCAATTCCTTCTTTATCATGAATAAATTATAAAAATAGTGTGAAATTGTGTAAGATGAATTTTTTAGAAGAATTTGCAAAGAAAAAGAGGCGTAGAATGAATTGTTGCAACATCAAGTTGTAAAATTTGATATGCAGATTTAGACCTGTCAACCCATTGAAGCCCAGGGGATGAATCATTCGGCCTAAACGTGTTAATTTTTCTCTACCTTTAGGCTCATTGACAGCTAATGGTGCTCTGCATGTTTGGCCCTTTGAAAACGAATTGTCATGCCGTTTACGGGCTAACTGTCCTACCAGTTGGGCGTAAGGATTGTGAAGGACCAACAAACTTCGTCTTCACTAGTAAACCTTCTGTTTTTCGATGACATTTTCACACATTCAAGCTTCAAAATCGAGTCTAATCATTTCATAAATGCTTTACAAACAATAATCAACCACTCTATTTACTTATTTTTAGTTTAAAAATAACAAATCAAAACATGTCAAACCAAAGTCACTAATTAAAAACACATTTAAAACCCATAATTCATCAACTATAACATTCAAAGCACTTCATTCCTCAAAACCAATAAAACAATCATTCAAAAACACTAATTACCAACTCATATTCACAAATAACTTATACAAAACAAGACTATTAGAAGATGACCATGAGCCTAGTAGGATAAAATTGTCTGCTAGTATTCTTCTCTTTCAAAAAGTGGTGGCTAAAGAGATTGTATAGCGTTAGGTTAGCAACTAAGCATAAAACAAAGGAATGAGACAAAGGAATAAGACAAAGGAATAACACAAAGGAAATGACGAATTTTAAAGGGAATCCACTCAGCCTCACCACTAGTGAAGCGAATAACTTATATAGACAACACTGGGGGAGACTGGAAAGAAGCAAAGAGGAGAGGAGATGGGTGATGGTGGTGGTGATGAAGTTAAGCTAGGCAGAAATGAGGGAGAGGAGAACATGGCTGCTTGGCTCCTTGGAGTTAAAACTATTAAAATTCAGCCTTACCATCTGCCTCTCCTTGGTACCTACTGTATTCTTCTTCTAGTTAAGTTTTTATGCATACATGTTGCAATTCACTTTTTTCTCAAGAAAATTACATCATATCAGTACTTGCATGTATCTTGAATAAATTATGTGTTACTTTAGGCCCTCAAGATGTTAAAGTGCGCGTTAAAGCTCTTGGTATATGTGGAAGTGATATTCATCACTTCAAGGTTAGATGCCCTCGAGCTATGTTTAATTAATTTGCGGTTTAAATGTATCTGTTTATATGCTAATGCCTGCTCAACTGCAATATTGTTTATCAGCATATGAGAGTTGCAAATTTTATTGTGAAAAAGCCAATGGTATTAGGACATGAGTGTGCTGGGATCATAGAAGAAGTTGGCAGTGAAGTGAAGTCCCTCCAGGTGGGTGATCGTGTAGCTCTAGAGCCTGGTATCAGTTGTGGGCGGTGCTACAACTGCAAAACTGGCAGCTACAATCTCTGTTCTGAAATGAAATTC
Source organism: Bursera cuneata (assembly GCA_026212285.1). Lineage (NCBI taxonomy): Eukaryota > Viridiplantae > Streptophyta > Magnoliopsida > Sapindales > Burseraceae > Bursera > Bursera cuneata. The sequence goes on along the minus strand of JANLJB010001542.1, from coordinate 35,594 downwards.
TTTGGCTCTCCTCCAACCAATGGATCTTTAGCCCATAAGGTGATCTAATGTCTTAGCTTTCTCAATCTAGAATTTCAAGTACAGATATACATATTACGTGTAAGTACTTCAAGAAATTTAAAGACAATAACACTTTATTTATCATCCATTACCAGGTGGTGCATCCTGCAAACTTGTGTTTCAGGCTACCTGACAACGTGAGTTTGGAGGAAGGGGCTATGTGTGAACCCCTTAGTGTTGGTGTCCACGCCTGTCGCCGCGCACACGTTGGTCCTGAAACCAATGTGCTGATTATGGGATCAGGACCAATAGGCCTTGTTACCTTGTTGGCTGCTCGAGCATATGGTGCCCCCCGAATTGTCGTTGTTGATGTTGATGTTCACCGCCTTTCTGTTGCGAAGAATCTTGGCTCAGATGCTACAGTTCAAGTTTCAACTCTCATTGAGGTTAACTTTTATCTACTAATTCTTTGCATCTTCTAGGACCATCATTTTCAGATCACCTAGGTTCAAAATGTTGCAACGTACATACACTTTAGCAAAGAAGTAGGTTCTGTTTTCATTTTCCACGTTCTCAAAACCTGGAAATTTTACAGGATATGGGCACAGAAGTGGTAAAGATACAAAATGCCATGGGTTCAGGCATTGATGTGAGCTTTGATTGTGCTGGGTTTGATAAAACCATGTCAACAGCTTTAAGCGCCACTCGTTCTGGTGGCAAGGTTTGCCTTGTTGGATTAGCCACGAGCGAGATGACCGTTCCTCTTACTCCAGCTGCTGCAAGGTGATTATATATACTCTCATTACTGAAGAATAAAACTGGAAAACATCTTTACTAGAAAATTGCATAAATGATAATTATCGGTTTTCGATGGTTGATAGGGAGGTGGATGTAATTGGCATATTCCGTTATAAGAACACGTGGCCACTCTGCATAGAATTTCTGAGAACTGGCAAAATTGACGTTAAGCCATTGATAACTCACAGGTTTGGCTTCTCACAGAAAGAGGTCGAAGATGCCTTTGAAACTAGTGCTCAAGGTGGCAATGCCATCAAGGTCATGTTTAATCTGTAAACATCCTGCTCAAGATGGAAAAAAAGTTGTTACCGAGTTCAAGTAGTTAATAAATAAATAACACAATCATGAAGACAGACTACAGAAGATAGATGAAATGAAGGTTGTATCCCTCTGAGTACCTACCTCTTTTTCCAGTCGAATATATCACTCTATTCCAAGCAAATATTGCATTTTTATGGACATGCATAAGATCTCTGTAAAACAATTTTGGCAGACAGAATGGTTTTCGCATTTAAGAATATCTATGGAAATGGGAGCGTTTAAGCCTTGAAGGAAAAGAAATTCATTTTCCACTCTCCAGCCAACAAAGAAGCAAAATGATAAGTTCTCTGCCCGCATTTCAGATTTTACTTTTCTTTTTTCAGTCTTCTTACCAACAAAACAGCATAAATTTTCCGGTGTCTTCATAAAATCCGGAGGGACACCATAAATCTGCATAAAGGAATCTATCTATACATTTCAAAATCCCGTTCTAATTGTTGTATAAATAAAATTTATAATATCTGTAGTACAATTACAAGATATGAAAAAGCTGTATCTTCAGTTTAACTGGAATTCACCTGTACATTTGCCATAAGCACAAGACCTCCCCCAATGGACAAATTGTGTAACTTTAATAATCACCGACTTTTTATTTTTTTTGGGGGGGAAGGGGGTTTTGAAGAGGAGGGGAATGGTCATCCAAGCACAATTTTACATCTAATTATTTTAGTGGTAAGAAAGTGTGCTTCTCCAGGAACTGCTACCATTCCATGATCTAATGGATTATGCCTGGCCTTTACCCTCCCCATCCTAGCTTTTTGATCTCCTAAAAAATCATAGTTCCACCTTTCTCATAGCTTTCTAAGCAATAAAATTTTCTGATAAAACTCTCAAGCTCATTCACCACTTCCTTAGACCTGTGTAAAACCACCATACTCTTAAGCCGCAATGAGCCTCTTCAGTTTATCCTCTTCAAGGAATCCAGTAAAAAGCTCTTCAAGGTATCCAGTAAAAAGCTCCAACTTCTTTATACTAGCATGAATTCTGACTCAAACTTCGCAGACATTTGGAACAAGACCACAACAAATTCATCTTTGAGCCAGTACCAATATGGTTGATTTCAAGGTAAAGCAACCTTTCACAGGGCTATTGCACATGCACTAACTCGAATTTCTAACAAAGTCCATCATCATCAGTTATGGCTCTCAATCTATTCCTCTTCAGTTTGAATAAGACATGATTCCTTATTCTTATTTGGTGATGTCTCATTTACTTCGATGGAACTCCAACCACATGGCTTTTGCACATTACTCTCCATCATCAACTCTCTAACTCTTTTAGCATCATTCCATCTATCGGAACCTGCAAAAGTATTTGACAAGAGAACATAATTCCCACTATTAGAAGGATCCAATTCAAGAAGCTTGTCTGTGGCAATCTCAGCCAGGATCAAATTCCCATGATGCTTACAACCACTCAGCAATGTTCTCCATACTACAACATCTGGAACCATTGGCATGGTCTTCATAAATTCATATGCTCTATCTAGATTGCCAGAGCGGCTCAAAAGGTCCACAATGCATCCATAGTGTTTCATTTCTGGCGTAAGTCCATGAACTTTTTCCATACTTTCAAAAAATTCCAATCCCTCATATACCAATCCAGCATGAGCACAAGCTAGTAAAATCCCAACAAAGGTTCCATGAGTTGGTTGCACACCTTCTCTTAACATTTGTGCAAAGAGCTGAAGTGCATAATCAGCAAAACCATTCACGGCAAGACCTGAGATAATTGAAGTCCACGAGATAGAATCCTTCATTTTCACCTCATGGAAGACCACTAACGCCTTCTCAACCACCCCACATTTACAATACATATCAATAAGTGAATTCCTCACATAAATATCTGTTCTTACACCATACCTCCTTATATAGTCATGAATCGCCTCTCCCACATCCAGACAACCCAAATGGGCACAAGCAGAAAGAACACTAGCCACTGTAATTTCATCTGGTTTGACCTTAGCTAACATCATTTTCTTAAAAAGCTTCACCGCCTCAGCAAATTCATTATCTTGAGAGTATCCTGTGATCATAGAAGTCCAAGATATCACATCCCTTTCAGGCATCTCATCAAAAAGTTTCCTTGCTTGAACTAAACGTCTAACTTTTGCATAGACCATGATCATAGCATTCCAAGAAACTAAATTTTTCTCAGGCATTTGATTAAAAACTTTCCATGCTTTATCCACTAAACCACGCCGTCCATACATATCTATCAAAGAATTTCCCAGGTAAACATCAATGTAGATATCATTTTCCTCAATGTACTCAACGGTAGAATCCGTAAAATTCCAGTTTTCTAAATAAGCACAAGCCAAAATAACTTTCACCATCGTTACTGCATCAGCCTTAACATTAGCTTCTTGCATTGAATTGAATAAACCCAATACATCTTCCAACCTGTTGCACTGACTATACCCGCAAATTAAAGAATTCCAAGAAACCAAATCTCTGTTACCCATTTCATCAAACAATTTCCGTGCAGAAGTAAGATCTCCACGTGATGAATACATGTGAATTAAAGCATTTGAAACAAAGAGATATGATTCAAACCCAAGTTTCAGAGCATGGACTTGAAACTTTTGACCATGAATAACATCCTTATCACGAGCACAAGCCTTGAACAGGAAAATAAAGGTCAAATTATCACCAGCCAAACCATGCTGATACATTTTTTTGTAAATTTGTATCGCTTTACTCGGCTGGTCACTTTGTGAGAAGCCGCGGATCATATGGTTAAAAATCATCAATGTGGGTCGTTCAAGTTGATTGAAAGCAAAATGGGCTTTATGCAAATAAGAGGGAGATTCATGTAAAGCGTATGATCTGATAACATGAGATATTGAAGATGGGTCTGCGTGGAGTTCCGTTCTGATGAGCTGTGCATGAAGCTCTTTAATGGAGTTGATGTTGACCTGAAACTTGGTTACTCGCTTTGGTTTTATAGTCGTTGAGGAGGTGGTGAAGCGATGCTTAATGGCTATTGCGAGTTTCATGAAGAAAATGGCACGGTTCGGTGAGCAATCTTAAGCTGATTTCAGAGGCAGGCGAAAGTTCTTTTTGGTGCTGAGACCATCTAAGGGTCTTTCGAAAAATAAACAAAATCACAGGGGTTCTCCTAAACCCTTCTAAAAAAAAAAAAAATTATATGTCATAGTCGATCTGTTCTATAAATTTTTTTTCGTGGGTATTTATTTTAAATTCTAAAAAATTATAACAACATCGACATCTCATCTAAATATAAAATTAATATTAACCACTTAATATTTATCTTCTATTAATTATTTAACAATAATATCATAAAAGTTTAAGATAAATATATAAATATCCCTATCATATATCTAAAAATAATAAATTCAATCTCTTGATTGTAAAATAACATAAAAATTCTATTTTTTATTATAATTTGAAACTAATTAATATTATAAATATATTATCGATATTTTATTTACTAAAATAATATTAAATATTTTAAGATTAATAAAAATATTATAAAAATTTACAAAAAATAAAAAATATTATGAATGTAAATAATTTTTAATAAATTAAGCAAGTAAATTATTTATTAAAAACTAAATAATTCTAGTAAATTTAAATAAGAAAAATGTAATTTATTTACTAAATAATTTTAATAAATTAAGTAAATAAATTTCAGTAAATAATTTACTAAAAATTAAATAATTTTAGTAAGTGAAATTATTTAAATTTATAAAAATTATTTAATATATAAAATTTATCTTTATTTTTTTGTAAATATTTATTAATTTTTAAATATTTTTTATTATTTTGTTATTTGAGTGAATAAAATATTGATAATGTCCCACAATATTAATTAATTTTAAATGATTATAAAAAAAATGGTCTTTATATTACTTTATAATTAAGAGGGAGGAGTTTATTATTTTTGAGTATATCAGAGAGATGTTATGTGTTTATCCTAAATTTTTACTGTAATATGTTAAATATAAATAAAGAAAATTAAATTTTAAGATATCAATGTTAATTTTATATTCAGATGGGATATTGATTGGATTTTAAAATTTTTTGGAGGGTTGAAAGTAAATACTCCCATTTTCCTTTTGTTATCAACCACCGTAGATTAGTTCTTGTGATGGATGAGTAATTCCAAAAAGTTCTCTGATATAAAATAATAATGACTTACAAAGATTAAGGCGTTTCAGAATAAATATAAGTTTAAAAATTTAGATTATATGATCATATATAACATATTTATTGAAAATTTAATTACCCTCAGATAAATTTTAAGAAAATACTTAACTTAAATTTTTATTAAACTAATACCCCAGATTTTTGTGGTATAAGTGTTTTGAAGAATCGATATTATTTTTTGAGGATAAATGTTAGTTTAATAAAGTCTGAAGTTAAGTATTTTCTCAAAATTTATCAGGGGTCAAAGAAATATCTCCATATTTATAGTATTTAACAATATTATAACTATAGATTATAGAGTTTAAATTTTTTTGAAGTGGAAATTTTTCACTAACTCCCTTAATTTAAATCTATTTTCAATTAATACTATAATGGAAATAATTGAATTTATTTGAAAGTACTTAAATTAGTTTCATGCTTCTTCTTTTTTCCCAATAAAATATGTTGATAGTGATTATTGGAGTTAGGTGGCCGGAGGGCGTTTGGCAGGAGATTGTTTTGTTCTGAAAATTGAGGAGTTTATTGAATTTTTATTGTTGATTCCGGTAAAAAGTTGATAACTTGAAGAATGATTAATAGTAATAAAATATTAAATAAAATCATAAAATATTATAAACAAATAGAAAAATAAAAAATAAAATATTTTTTAGATTTTCTCTCCACCTTATATATCTTCCTTCCACATTTTCCTTGTACCAAATTTTCCTAACAACCAAACAAGTCTCTGTCTCTCTTCTTTCTCCCCTTAATCATCTTTTGGCATATTTTGTACAATCAAACGATTAAAGACGAATAGCAAAAAACAATCTGTCGCTAGCAAACCACAGAAACCTCAGAATTCACTTGTATGAAAAACATGTTGATTAATTTTGCCAACGAAGCCTGTACGGAGAGGAGGACCACCTGACCTCTCTTATTTATTATCTGAGACCTCGTTCACTGTTCGGGATTCATCAAGTGACACGTTTTCTAACAGTTGAAAGTTCAGTTTCAATATTTTGTTAGAATGCAACAATGCCAATGCGTTACTTATGGTCCCCAAGTCCCTTAAGATACTCTCCCACGCACTTATCTATACATAAGCAAAGATAGGTAGCTAGCTAGAGATGTATTAATGGCGACCGCGGTGGAAACAAAGCCTGCTTCGACACTGGATGCACTTCCCGTCTTCGTAAAAGGAAATTATACCCCAAATTGCAGCACAGTAGAGCCTTCAAATAATTCTCCCCCAAAACAATTGTTCGTTGTTAGACCAGAGGAACCAGGCACTTACGATGTTATCTTGTTTCTTCATGGTACCTCTCTCAGCAACAAAAGCTATTCTCAGCTCTTTCAACACATCGTTTCTCATGGCTACATACTTGTTGCTCCTCAGGTACCTTATACTAATTCTATACATCCATTTCACCAAGTAACAAATTAAATTAGGATGAGACTATATGCACCGAAAAACTGCTTTGAACAATCATTGTAGAATTTTAAAAATCAAACTCATGATTTGTTATCTCTAGATACCTTCTAGTGCAATTCCATAACCAGTATCAAATTCCAAGTAAACAAACTACAACATTTCTCTTGTTATTTATTGAGATTCACAACAAAATGAAGGTAATATTTTTTTAAATTTAATTGAAAAATATAAATAGAAAGGGACAAGATTGGGTTCATGTATAATTGTGTCCTTACAAATAATTTTCTATAAGCATTTTAGTGATAAAATTTTTTAATAGAATTGGTGTTTAGAATAGGTTCCCTTGCATATAATCCCAGCTCCTGTTGTTGCTGACATAAAAATATCCTCTTTCCATCTCTTCAGATACAATTCATAAGTGATTGCCTGTTCTTTTGCATAAATCCTTATAAATGCTTCACGCAGTTTTCGTAGTTCTTCCACTTACAGGATAAATTTATCCGTTTAGGCCTCCTAAAAAGAGGCACTGGATTGATATATCATTATCCTGATATAATCTAATATAATCAAATATTCCTCTATATCGCAAGATGAGACAAGTGAAAGAGATAAAGAATAATAAGAAAAAGATAGAATAATCAAAAGTTATGTTCCAATAGTTTTTTCTTAGATTTTTATATATCATGATATTTCTTATTAATGATAGTTACGTTATCTTTATATATCTATGGCATTTATTATTAATGATATTTATGATTTAGATTTAAAATAATTACCTAAATAACTTGGTTCAATAAAGTAATTTGAAATTTAATCAAATTCTATTTTTCGTTAATTTACTTAACTTACTGACAATTCACGAATGCCTCACTTGAATACCATGAAGCGGTTGACAGTCATTTACTCGCCAATCATTAAAATTTGATGGGTTGCAACACCCCTTAATACCTATTAAGGTCAATCAAAAATTATTTTAATGATTTTTCAATTAATCTGAAAAAAATATTTTTTTTCTTTTAAATTGAATTTCGTTAAATAATAATAATAACTAAACCTAGTAAATAAAAAAAAGGCACTTAAAGAGTTTGATTATCTCTTCTAATTTTCTACTTGAATTTTCAGTTATACACCTGTATGCCACCATGCGGAAACAAAGAAGTTGACTACGCATCACAAGTCGCAAATTGGTTATCCTCAGGCCTCCAATCCATCCTTCCAGAAACTGTTAAGCCCAATTTAAATATGCTTGCCCTTTCGGGCCACAGTCGAGGAGGACAAACAGCATTTGCTCTAGCACTTGGATATGCCCAAAACCCCCCAGTTGTTCCTCAATTTTCAGCATTAATAGGCATAGACCCCGTCGCTGGGACACTTAAATGCACTGAACTTGACCCCAACCTCCTCTCTTATGAGACGTTTGGCTTCTCGTCGTCCTCGATGCCCGTCACTGTGATTGGAACCGGATTGGGTGGCATGAGTCGCGTAAAAAATTGCATGCCGCCTTGCGCCCCAAAGAGCGGCAATCACGAGCAGTTTTTTGAAAGATGCAAATTGTCTACTCGTGCTCATTTTGATGCCACGGAGTACGGTCACATGGACATGTTAGATGATTGTCCACCAGACTTGGCTTCCTGGGCCATGTCCCGCTGCATGTGCAAAAATGGAAAGAATTCAAGAGATCCCATGAGGAGATTTGTTGGTGGAATTGTTGTGGCGTTTTTGATGGATTCTTTTCAGGGTAAGAGTGATCAGTTCTTGAAAGTCGTGCAAGATCCTTCCGTTGCTCCTGTAACGCTTGATTCGGTTGAGTTCATCCAAGCATGAAATGATCCCAAATGCATGTTGATTCTTGGCTAGCTTTTCATTGGAATTTTATTCATGCTTTGGAATAAACAGCGAGCTACCCATCTTATAGGACAAGTGATATAAGAGTACAATATATGGGCTATCTATCATGTCTTAAATTTGTAATTGCATTTTTTCTTTATTGTTATTATAATGTCTTACTCTGAAATAATATAATATAATAAACAAATAAATAATTCCTTCCTAAATTTGTTTCTTTAACTTATTTTCCTTTCAAATTTTCTCCTTATCGAATTATCCCCAAAACTAATTTTTAAAGATCAATAAAAAAAAAATTTAAGGCACCTAAATAATAATTACATAAAAAAACGAAATCTTGTAAATTACTTCTTCCTTCCCTCAAATGGTTTTACACAAAACAACAATTAAAAAAAAAAATAGTTGCTGATGTGGGTATCTCTCCATTGGCGGAAGGATTTAATCATTTACTATTAACGATATTAACCTTTTGGAGCCTGAAGAAGAATGGCTCTTAAGATTGACAGAAACATATTCTTGTCCTGCTTCTGCCAATAGTGCTCGGGTTTGATGCTGAAATAGTCATCCATGAGTCGTATTAGCCCATTTGGAGCCCAAGAAGTCCCAAACTATTAAAATTCATCATCCAGGAACACCAGTAAACAGATAAATAAATAACTTGATTCATTTCCCCCTGCCTATAATAATTCTTAGAAAAGTTTGCAAATGTAGAAGATCATTATTGAATCACGAGCCAATCTTGTTACCTTTACGTGGTACATGCTTCATCTGGAAACCCCCATGATATGATAGTTATATTAGCAAGTGACTTTCATTGGTGATTGAACTTGTGCTTGGCGCAGTATGTATCCAATAGTAAGCTAAGGAAGAAGCATCATCAAAGTAGGGTTCGACAATCGCTGTTTATTAGAGAATTGATGAAGAAGAATGGAAAAACTAGAATGATAATATGTAATTAATCAAGTACTCTAGAGATTGATATGAAGACCCTCCTTGCCTTAGAGCAAGATCCACTTTCTCCTTTAAGTACATTATTCTCTCTCTCATTTCCTGGCCCTCAGCTTCCAAGATTAGTCTTCTAATTGCCCTTTCAATCTCTATTCTCTCCAGCCTCCTCTCCAAGTGCAGCCCAACTCTCCAAACATGACTAACATATCTTGCATTCACCATTTGGTCACCGAAACAAGGCTGGCAAATCATAGGGACCCCTTCACATATACTCTCCAATGTGGAATTCCAACCATTGTGTGTCCAAAACCCTCCAGTGGCAGGATGTGCTAGCACTTCTTGCTGGGGAGCCCATTTCACTATATGCCCTCTTCCATCTAGCATTTGTAGGAAACCTTTTGGCAATGGTTCTATCCATTCTGCTCCGCGGACTAATCCTGGTCGGACCACCCACAGGAAGGGCAGCCTGCTGTTGGCTAGCCCCCATGCTATCTCCACAAATTCAGTCTTGTCAATAGCAGCAATGCTTCCAAAGCTCACATAAATCACAGATTTTGGTGGGTGTTTGTCTAACCAGGTAATGGAACTTTGGTCTTGTGATAGTAAGCTGCTTGAAGAAGCTGTGAAGTACTTGTGAAATGGGCCTATTGGAAACATTGGTATTGGAAAGTCCTGGCGTAATGTGGTCAGCGAAACTTGTTCGAGGTCCTGAAGGGAGTTCCATATGCAACCTGAAGAGACCTTCATGTGGTTAGTCACGGCTAAATTCACTCGGTAAAAAGTATCTAGATAATATGTTTCTAGCACAGGAATATCTTTGACTCTTAGTGGAGGAAGCTCTGGAACTGGTGCTTCCGGTTCAGAATCTGAAAGAGGGAGAAAACACACACAAACATAAGTAAAAAAAACTCAATACATAAAGTTTAAAAATTATTGGAGTGAAATTATATGGCACTGATCAATATTATAATGTATTGGTAAATTTCAGAATTTTAAAAACTATGTTATTTTAATTTTATAATGCATTAAAATCCTTAGCGAAATCCTTAGTTGGACTATGGCTAGCTAGCTAGCACAGCATACAATTAACAATATTAATGGGTGGTACCTAATTCCTTTATTTAAGTTTTTTAAATTTTTCAATGAGGGACAATTTGAATCTTCGATAATTAACCACCTACTCATAGAACAAACAAAGATTAGCAAACTTGTCGCCGTCGATGGCTAAACACTATGGCAGATCTGGAAGGGAATGAATGGCCCTTAGGTAGGCACTAAAGAAACTTGATTGATAAATTGTAGCTTTATCTGATCTAAACATTAATTTAAAAAAAAAAAAAAAAAAAAAAAGAAGAAAGTCAACTCATTGGGGAACTTCAATGGAAGTTGATGATTCGTGAATCTAAATTGATTGCATACAAGTAGAAAATCAAACCCACCTAACATATGCCTTTTAAATCATAAAAACAGAACTAAAACATTGATTTAAATTTGCATAAACGCACATAATAATGTACAATTGTACCCTACAAACATGGCCATGACACACACACAGATGGAGGGACAGGGACATAAACTAGATTGCACCTTGTGTGGTGAGGTAACCCTTTTGCCGCAGAAGTGGAAAGGCAGCAAAAGCAAGAAAGGACGAGATACTGTTAGTCCGCAACATTATCCTCGGAAGCTCAAGGCTTTCAGCAACAGCTTGGGTGAAGTACCAAGCAACATCTGTGATTAAGCAGGCAATAGATTCCTGATCCTCAACGTTTGACTTTGACAACAACTTAGCCAAGCAATCCTGAAATGGCACCACACAATTAACATTAAGAAGTGAAATAAGGGCGACCAAATCCTTGGTGGAGGCTTCACTTTCCAACACGCCATCGGGGATCGAATAGAAGCTGAAGTGAGGGTAGTTGGAGGAGCTTGGAGAGTTGAAGTTGGTGTGAATTATGGTGATGGAAAAGCCTTTGCAGTGGAGAATACTTGCAAGCTGAAGCATAGGGTTGATGTGGCCTTGCAAAGGCAAGGGAAAGAGCACAACTCTTCGTCCCTTCCTTTCTTGAATATGAAACCCTCTTTGGTTCTCCATGGAAATCCTGTTTCTCAATATCTCGCTTTAACTTGTTGTTAGGTGAGTGCATCCATGAGTTAATGGAAAGATAAACAGCTAATGAGTTGGCTTCTATAAATCCTGAAACTGGTCAGACGCAAACTTAAATAACACCGAATAGCATGTGTATATCTTCTCCTGATTGAAACATCTCCATGAAGAGATGGGAAAACAAACAAAAACCACCTCGTCTCTTCTTGCATATTCAGCAGCTTACAATCTAATTCAAGGAAAATGCTGTTGATTAAGATGCTTCACGTGTTTCATCGGTCCCCAGTTACATAAAGTTATAAGCTTTGTTTAAAGTCTTAAAACAATTCGTTAATGCAAGAAGAGGGCAGCCTTATCTTTGGCATTCCACTAAAGCATTGGAAAAACTGCCACCAGATTTGATACAAAACTCTGCCTACATTATACAATATAGTTGATAATATTAGTTTTTCTCTATGATAAACAGCTTAGAATATATTTAAAAATATCATTACAAAGTATCTAATAACCATACAAAGTGGACAACTCAATTCCCAATAAGGCAATGGGCATGGCACTCTGGCTCGGTCCCCACCTAGGATTAGGAACGTCCAGACTCTAAAGATTTGCAGAAGATATGTCTAAGGACGATAAGGCGGAGCATTATTCTGAAGCATTTCAACTAAATAAAACCAAAAAATTTCCTAAATTAAGAGGCTTATTAGTTTAATTATATGTACGCAAACGATTAGAGTGTATGAATTCCATCAACCACGATGTGGCTTGAGGAGTAAGCGCTTCAATAAATGTGCGGACCTCACTTTCATACCATTATTCTCTCAATCTTTGGAATTAATTGATTCCTCTAATTATATTATATATCATATTAGGTATAAATTGGTTATTGCACGAAAGTATTGCCTCCGAATACATATCTTGCACGAAAGTGGTACTTCTTTGGCGAGTACTAGAAATTAGAGCTGTCTTCGGGCTATAAGTACAGTAATAATACCAAAACTTCTTCCGATAGGAGTGGAGAATTGGACCCTTGATTGTGGCAACAGCAGAGTTGAGTTTTGGGTTAGATGGGCTTCTCTGGCCCAATAAATCCACTTAAAAAAGGGGTTAAAGTTATCTCTCTATTTTATCGAAAGAATTGTAAAGAGTGTCAAAACTAAACGGTACATTTAAAAAAATTCATTATGTTAAAAAATTTGATGTCATGACCTTACCTGATAGACTGACAATTCAATGCTTCATTTTTTTGCTATCGGATACGCTTGCTCTACATCCGATAGATATTCTTGGATGAGTTGAATTTTGATCATTATTGTTTGATAATCAAAAAAAAAAAAAAAACTCAAATTATCAGTCTATCAGATACTATTATAATATTTATTTTTTAACACCTAGTTATTTTTCAACGACCTTCCTAATTTTAGGTTTTATTTATTTATTTATTTACCCTTTTATTTTCTTTCCACCAATCAAGTATTTGCTGCTGTCTTTTTCTGGGTCGTTTGTAAAAGATATCAAAGGAGGTTCAAAATGTGAAATTGCTAATCGTTTAAGCTAGAATCTCAGACTTGACAATATTTCAATCTTGTGACCGAGAAGAATTAAGACAAATACAAATAGCAATATCGCCGTATTAGTGAGGCAAATCACAGTCGAAGCGTTCAACTAGTCAACTTTTAAGGCACAATGCTACGTCATTGCCCATCAAATCATGGATTAAAGTTGACTGATTTTGTAGCAAATCTCGATCAAAGCAAAAACGTGGAGTTGTTCAAATTCAATCCAGTTTCTCTAGTCCAGATCAATCAAATTGAAATTCAAATTCAGATTAAACTTAATACTTTTTTTTTTTTTTGTAGCTCTGTTGTTTTCATTACAATGGATGAGATCGATTTAGGGACATTAAAATCTTTTAATTAAATAGGATAAATTTTCCGCCATAAAGTTTGATGGGTTTTATTGATTAATCGAAATTATATCTTGGAAATTGAATCTGGTTCTTTATTGTCACTTCAGTTGAGATATAAATCAAAGAGTCATAATGATAATTTTATTATGATTCATAAACGGTAGCCACCAATTTACCATTGATGCTTTGCTTAGTGTAATGCAGTGCTGTCAATCACTTCATTGGAAATTAATTTTGAGGAATAGTATGTAATGCAATTAAGCGCATCAATTGGCCAATTTATTAGAGTTACCTTTTCATTAGTTTATCGTAATCTAAATCACGTAATGCTGATTTCAATGATGACGAAGATGACATTTTGAACATTAAAAAAAAGGCCTAATTTCATAATAAAATTTTAAATTATTAACCAAATTGTTCATATTTTCACCTTTAGAATTTGATCGAAAGCAAAGTTTTGTATAATTAATACAGATTAAAAAAAAACCTTCAAGGTTAAATTGGTAATACAAATTTATGCATATAAACAAAAGAACCCTAGCTAGCTAAGATTGTGATTATTAATTAATGATCTCGTGGCACAACTAATTAATGCAATTACCAAACTACTCAACTGTGAGCAATATTCCAAAGGTTTGGTTGATAATTAATTTTTACTACTTAATTTGAACATGCCATTAAATACAATTAATTATCTTCAAAACCCCTGAGCTTGCTTGATTAGCCTTACTATATGTGGGATGGGGTCAGAGGTTTCGAAGATAACTAAATGTTACCATCAACAACAATGATAATAATTTTAATCTTATAAAATAATGCTGATGATCCCTTTTGACGGAGATAGTGTAACACCAAATAATAATGGAAAACATAATGATGATTAATTTCGAGATCTTTTTCTAATCTATATGCTCGTATCATACGTTAAAGAATAAATTCTTTAAGTCTAAGGGCTCTTATAGTCGTAACGGGGTTGTTAGGTAATAAAAAATGTGTATTAAACTTTATATTTTTCAAAAGAGTCTCTTAGATTTAGTTATTTATTGTAATCGTTTATGAGAACATGAAGACTGAAGAGCAAACATTATACCGAGAATTGTGTTGAATCTCTAGCTATTAGATCAAATTGTTGATTAAAGTGGAGCATCATAACATAAAGAATTTCAAATTAATGAATAGCTGCCTCCTTATGCCATGATTTATTCAGGTCCGCCCATGTTTTTGATGTTTTAATCATAAAAAAAAAAAAAATGTGTTTGAAGGTTGAGAATTTTGTTGAAAGCTTTTGTTGTATGTAGTCAATTAAAATATGTATTGAAGTAATTAAATTAATTTTTTGAATGAAATAAACCACTTTTCGAGAAATACTTTTAAATTTTTAATAACCAAACGCATCCTTACGTAGACTTCTAACATTAAGGTTAGACTCGTTCACCACATGTGGTTTAATGATAAAATTATGATCGAAAAATCTATACCAACACATTTTTCATAGATAATTAGAGCTAGTTATTACGTAGTATGAACAGTAATGTCCATTAAAATTGATTTCAATCGATTAAATATTGTTCGGAAAGTCGATTTAGGATGTTTTTAAACGTTTCCAATTGACTGCAATTGGATGTGTACTGTGGTGTCGCATATTTATGTGAAGAAAAACCTCGTTCTCATGCCAACACATGAAATAATCCAATCTTTTCCGATTTTTATTTTATCGTTCGATCGAAGTAGTTGAAGCAGAGTTCGGTTCAAAAGGGGTTGGCAAACGAGGACTATCGACGAATGAAGGTCCAATTTACTAGCAATAATTATTAAAGATATATTTAATATTAATATTCACATTTTCATTTAATGGAATATTTATTCTAGGTTTATAAAAATTCATTCTTGACATGATTTTTTTAATGAATTATCATTTTCAGAATTCATTACTGAATTTATATCCACCACTTAAACATCAATATTCATGATTTCGATGATAAAAATTTTAAATTATTTTTACAAAATATTACATAAAATTCATAACCAGTAAAAACAATACTGAAAGTCATATTATATTATCCACCCTGGAGAATGAATAGTTAATAAGACTTGGTCTGCTCAAGCAGCTCAACCGGTCCTGGTCATTAGTCAGCGTGCCGAGTTGTGCACGCCAAGAGAGATAGTGGAGAAAAAGTTGTCGATCAAGGTCGTCTCTAGATTACAAATCATGGCTTTTGGTCCCCCGCTATACTTGACGGGAAGGAACAAGGGACGAGTCAAACACAAACGCAAACATAATATTATTAGAATTTCGTATGTAGAAGGGCAAAACACGGCCTGAGTTGAGTCACCCAATTATAGGGTGTTGTTGGTTAATTGGTTGGGGATTTGATGGTTATAAGTTTCAAAGACGATGGTTGAGTCGGATAGAGATAGCAGCTGATCACCCACAATTTCTTCACGCAATTTCACACTATTCCCCACATCATTCTCGCCGCCCCATTACCCCACCGCAAAGCAACTATTGTTTCTATGTACCAAAACACCCTTCCCCTCCATTTATGTATTTGAAAATTGTAATTAATAGGTGTTTTTATCTATTAATTTCTTGACAAAGTCTGTAACATAGCCAAAGTTAAAGGAACCGATTTGAAAAGTGATCATTTATCGATATATTGGATATATAGTTATAATATTTAAATTTTTAAAAAATATAATAATTTTTCAATCATTTTGTAGAAACTCTTTTCTTAGTGGGTTGACCTAGATAGTTATCAATATCATATTTTGTTTTAGAATGAAGTTAGAGGGAGTATGGTTCATGGGTGTGCATATCATCCAATCATCATAACTCATCACCATACCTCATTATAGAAAAGATAATGCATAATCGGCCACTTGGGTCTGGATGATTCTTTTGGAATATGAGCTCATGCAGGATTGTCTAATAGTGAATGTCATCTTAAAGCGTATTATTGTAAGTTTTGAGACGACACTCAAGAGGCTGTTGAATAATGCTGATAAGGGTATTTGTTAGATAATCTTGTTCAATAGATACTAACTTTATTGACCTCTAACAACCATATTCCAACTGCTCATTTTATTATTTTTCGGTCCATTGTCGATCAGAGTCAGATGCCTCCTATCCCTGAAGTTAATACTTCACCGAACACACAGACGCACCAACACCATCTCTAATGTATCAATGTATATTATAGTTCTTCTAATTTCATATTTCAAATGGGATTTATTATTGTGATTTGTTATTTAATTTCAAATAATTAATTGAAGTAAAATGGATGATATTTTTTTAAACAAAAATTAATTTAAAACATCAAAGCACCATATATATTCCCTCGTGTCATCATGATGGTGGATATTCTTGCAGGGGTAAATACATAGACACCCCCAAGGTTTGGTCTAAGTACAAACTCACCCCTNGACCCCTATTTTTATGTGTCAAGACCCCATGTTTTCCAATTCTAGGGGTGTCTATGTTACTTTATTAATAACAGGGGTGTAATTGTTACTTAGACTAAATCTCGGGGGTGTCTATTATTTCCCCTATTCTTGCACGATATTGTTTTTATCAACATAATATTTAAAACCCAATTACATACTACACGCAATTGCCTTGAGTATGTACGCAACCAAATATGTACAATATATATATATATATAGAAATGAGGGACCATAATGTGATATTTAATTAATATCTATATATGTATATGTATATCCCAAACATTACAACTTCATATAACCTTTTGTTTTGAAACGTGGATGTTCGAACCAGCTTACGCACATCTCAACTAATCCTACGGGAACTTGGAACCTATGATCTACACCTCCAGAAGTTTCCCAACATAGTTCTTTAATCATATATATATATATATATATATGAACTTCTTACAAAATTAATCATATTCTAATTCTACTAGGTAATTATATAATTTCAATAGGAAAACTAATACTAGTTTAATATTAAATCTATTTTTCCTAAACTAAAACTTATTTTAAAATTAGAAAAATAAATAAAAAACAAATAAATAAATAAATATGCCAAAATAATCTTCCTTCCCCAATAAATAGTAATATAAAATCAGAAGAATATAACGTAAGTAGTATTAGTGTGAAAATATAGATCAAAAAATACAAAAGTGAAAAGTCCTTTTCTGTAATTGGTTATGTTTGGAAGGTGATTCATGTGTCAACCTTTGAGCCAAATTACACGTCGCCTATCGTTGAACCCAACTTCCTCCCAAGTTCCCAACGCAAGAGCGTTAAAGACTTCTCTCTCCCTCCCTCTCTCTCGCTCGCAACATTCAAATAGTGTGTATATATACAACTCATCTTCGCAATTCTTCTTCATATCATCAAAGGGTATACAAACGATTCTCTGATCTTATGGCTCCTTCTAGGATAAAGAAAGCGTCCGTGAGCATTACTGATGCAGCCTCGTGGTACTGTGCCATTGTGTTGTTAGCCCTGATATTACTGGGCTCTATCAGGGAGAATTCGCTAGCTGATGAGACTACCGTGAGAGGCAACCACCTTTTGGACAGGCCTTGTGATGAAATCTACGTGGTCGGGGAAGGCGAGACCCTCCACACCATCAGCGACAAGTGTGGCGACCCTTACATAGTCGAGCGCAACCCACATATCCATGACCCAGATGACGTCTTTCCAGGTCTTGTCATCAAAATTACTCCTGCCAAAACTAGAAGATGAAAGCCCTCTTCATCCTCTTGCTTGTATCATAATAATTATTCACATACAAACCCCATAGACATACTTTTTAATACTTTTTTTTTCTTTTTGTTTTTTATGCTATCTTCGTAGTTTTGTTTTGCCAATTTCTGGGTGTAATAGGTGACGAAGAAGAACACAAGGGTGTAATAATGGATAATTTCAAGACTGAGCAAAGTTACAAGTTCCTTTTCGCTCTTGGTTGGTGTAGTTTATATAGTGAAAAAGCTCCGTTCTTGATCATATACACGAGCTTGTATCACAAAGAGAATATATGAAATATTCTCAATATAAATAAACTATCTGTATATATTTCTACATATATATCGTCTCCATTTCTGTTCAGTGTTTACTCAAGAATTCATGCTTAATACAAGAAATCTCTGTGAGTTACAGCGAACCCAGGCACGAAGCTGCTAAATTTCAACCCAATTTCTGCAAATAAACATTGTTGGTTAAAAATAAGATGACTAGGGGAGGCTTTACTTTCGATTTTTAGTTAGCTTTTCTGGTTCTGATGTCCCAATTAGGTAATCGGGGTTACGTTTCGAGTAAAACAAAGCCGAAAGTTAATAAATATTTTTTGAATAAATAAGTTGTAAAGGAATTAAGTACGCAAAAAAAATAAAATAAAATAAAGTTAAAAGCTTTTAGTAGAGCACGGTTGGCGCCAGAGGGAGAGAAAAGCAGCCATCAGCTTTGTCCCAAAGAAGAAAAGCCTTCAACTGCCTTGGCGATAAAAACAGAGAGCTCTTTTGCACATTTGAACTCTTTTTTTCTTTTTTTTCTTTTTTTTTTTGTGGTTGGAAAAATAAATACATAAATGACCAAGTATTGTTATATGATTTATGTGATGTGGGTAATTGTACCGTAGTTGACTTTGTTTATTTGATATTTTTCTTATCTTTCCAAACGTGCCAATAAGGTTTGGCCCATGCTGACACGTTTAACAATTGACTGATTGATATTTGATCATTTCTCGTTTCTTCTTGAATTTTTACCCAAAAAAAAAAAAATCCATAAAGATTAACCACTTTTCTATGAACAATTGTGACCAAAGTGATTGGATCTTAAATTCAAACTACGTACATCATATAATAAGCACAAGTCTTGAACCAACTTTTATAGAAAAAATAAATTTTTTGTCAGTGTTGAGTGCTCAATCGGTTTATACTTAGAGAGACTTAACACCAAGAATTGGACTAATTCTAAAGAATTCTTCTCAAAATTATCGAGCTCGAGTGTTTCAATCTCCTTAATTAATTTGACGTTAAGTAATATTCAAATATAAGTATAGATGTCGAGAGGTGATTGAAACTTCTCTAAATCATTACTTTAGACTCAAAAAACCTCATCATAATTTTAATTTTAATGCTCATCGTTTCTCTTATCAAATGCTCCATTATAAGCTTCAAAACAAAGAAAAAATTGATGATTGTTTTAAAAATCGTTTCCCATTAACATTAAAACAAAATACGAGAATACACATTTAATAAAATGACGCCCATGCACACTTAAGGGTTTCTTCAGTTTGTGACCTTACATCATGAGCTAGCCACTGGACCAAATCTGTCAAGCTAGTGGCTTTGTTATTATTTGTGGTGGGGTGGCGGATCGTTATCTCAATTGTCGAATTAGGTTAACAGTCCAAATAATCAGTAGTGGGCTGAATCCTAGTTGGAACGTATCAAGACATTTTGAGTACTGATTTGCGCACTTTAGATAAAGTTGAACGTGACATGTTGGGTGGGCAGCACCACCCCACCAATGCTTGATAGACTTCAGTTTCTGTTCTACTGTTGCAATTTTAGCCTTTTTCATTGGTATCATTCATTAAAATAAGTACAATTAGAGGAGAATAATACACTTGCTTTGGGGATAATGGCACCGCATGTATATCTCATCATATTGCAACTAGCATGCAATAAGTTGTTTTGTAGTGAGCAACTTTCTACTTAGCATATAATAAGGTTGTTTGATTTGAGGAAATTAACAAATCATTACATTCATGACGAAGTTTAGAGGTCAAACATTGCTTGATTAGAGATTTCAACTGATGAATCATCCAACTGGCGGAGAGTGGATTACCTGACCGGCTTATCCAAAACCAATACGATTTGTTTTAATTAGTGGATTTGTTAGATTATGTATGCTATCATATCTTCATTTGATACACATTTGACGTTTTGTCTTAGTTTAATCTTTAAGCAACTTATAATTATTTTCAACAAGTTCTAAATTTTCTAGGCTCCCAATTTTAATTTGAAACTGATCAATTCGAAATCCTCCCAAATTCATTAAATATTTTCATGATTAAGGTAATGGGTCCAATGTTAATTAATTAATTATCATACCTGTTTGTTTATATAATGGAGTGGAGACAATCTGCTTAGTCCCATCAATTGAAATATATATGTATATATAAATATCAATCGTACATGTGGCCACTAGAGAAAGTAACAGAAGTCTTAAAAAAAAATTCGAACAGGTAAGATGATGTTTAGTTTACCAAACCAGCGAGCTCACCAAATTCAATTTGGTCAAGATTTCTCACTGATTAAGAAATTGGTCCTTCACGTTATTACAAAAATTAAATAGAATAATAAGGCAAGATTAGGTGATAATTGTGGTCCAAAGTCTATAATTCATCATTAGTACGCCTTCACTTTCAACTGTAAAATTATTTTTATTTGTAATTTATTAGCAAGTAATAGTACTCAACAATCAAGGGTTCCTTCTAAATTTCATTTGCCATATCTGACCTCACGGCTCATATGTTATATATATTATCATCGTATGTGTGAGTTTTTGAAGGTTTGATTTTACATTATTTCAAAATAATTTATTACGAATCACAATACCCATCATTTGAACTTAAATATAATTTTGGGATTAAATTTTTATTTTAATTCTATGTTGTTGTAAACCAAACTCAAGGGAGTAAATTGAAAAATGATAAAAAATTTAAAAATTTTAATTTATCAAGCCAATAGTCAGCTAGCGTGCTCGTAGATATTGACCAATTGACTCGTTAACCCATCACAGATCAACGGTCTATTACCTTTTGGCTTATCAGTAGGCCGCAATGGGTTAGCGATTTAATATCTATAGACCAACGATTTGATTAAATATCTAAAATTTTAAAAATTTTAATTATTTTATTCACCAACTTACGTTTGATTATTTTTGCAAATCCAACTACTGTATCTATCAAAACAATAATAATAAATTGTTTGGTTAATTATTCACCCCTTAAGTTTAATTATTTATGAAAATTCCCCTATGTATCTATCAAAACAATAATAATAAAATATTAAAAAGAAGCTACTTAAATTTCCAGATTTCTAACCGGGCGTACTTTATTCTGTAGCTAAATTTAAGGTTATCGATCCTCAAACAAAATTTTAAAGTAAATAGTTCTAACTACTACCAAATAGTTTATTGTCGAATGACACTGAGGAGTTTCTAACTTATAAGAATCAGCATAGTGGAAACCAAATTACATACGATTCCAGTGAAGGAAGATAAAGAACTAAAAGCGAGTAGCAGCCTAAGAACATGGTAACACTTTTTCTTGGATTTTTTTAATTTTGTTATGATCAAAATGAAGAAAGTAGAGATCACAGATTCCACCTAGCCTTAAGACTTTTTGTGTAGTTGTGTGTGTGACAAGGTAAAGAAGAAAGGGCCATTAATTTCCATGTGTTTTGTTGCCAATATAAGAAAGCTTAATCAGAGGCTAAAGACAAGATAGTCAAGCTGTAATATCTTGAAATAAACCTATTCAGTGTATTTGAATTAATGTCTCTTAACAAGACTTCAAAGGCAGTTGATCTACTTCACGAAAGAAATTCTCTTTGCATTCATTGAAATCTGAATCAACTCTTAACGTGAAGATCAATTAGTTTCTCGTACGCCATTGGTTTCTTTTCTATTTGGTATACTGTCATAGACTAATCTTACCATTAACAATTACTTACAAGTTTACTATGTTACTGAACATCTTAGATTGTATTTGAAGACATTTCTATACACACAAAGTGTTAAAATATTGACTAAATAAAATATTCTTAAATCCGAAAAGGAAAAGAATTCATACTGGGAATAAGAGAATTTTACTTCTATTAAGAAAGTAATAAGAATCCTATTTTAAATAGAAAAGTTTTACTTGGAAATGAAGTGAATTTATATTTCAACTAGGAAAAAAACAGAAAAGAAGACTTGAAAACTATATAAAGTCTTAGTCCCATATTACTTAGATACAACTAAGAAGGGGGACTTGAAGACTTACAAAAAGAAGTCTAACTTCTTGGTTCAAATATTTCCAATTAAAAAACACTTCATTCATATTTTAGCTTTAGATAAAATTCCGTTCTAGAGAGGTGGGGTAAATTCCTCTCTAGAAGGTGAAAGTGAGAATGCTTGGTAACAATAGAGAGGTGGGGTAAATTCCTCTTTAGAAGATGAAAGTGAGAATGCTTGGGTAACAATTTTTTGTATAGTTAAAGTTCTTTTGTTTTTGACAGCCCCTCGCCAGTCTATAGTGGCTGGTAACATGGCATTTTCCTTTTATAACAATTTCATTCATTTGTTTGTTCTTTTGGAATATTGTCATAAAACTTATTTTTGATACATTTTTAGATCTGATATCATTTTGTGATATTAATGCAAATTAGTTAGGGGGAGGTATGTGATAATGCCTCTTTTTTTTTAAAAAAAAAAGAATATATATCATTTTATCTATTTCATGTCATGTAATGTTACAAAATGAATAGAAAAATGCTAGTAATTACTTAGAAACCTGGCTAATTAGATTGGCCAAGATACTGATTTTATATATACGTAAATGGGGCTTGGGTGAGCCGTGAGTGGCGAATAGCTTTTAATTAAGAAGGAAAACCATAGAAGTACGTAAGATACATAAACCAACCAACCAAAGCGTGCAATATTTATCAAAGAGTTTCTTGTGAATAATGTCATTAATGGATTTCCTATAAATATTAATGGAGAGACTTTTAAGGGTCTTGAATATGAAGTGGCTGTCAAGTAAATATTAAGAAGCTGCTTCTTTTGGTTGGGCCATATACATAGGCTGTAGACATATATACTTATATAGCCAAGAATTAATATCAGGATGGGCTAAATTCTTATACCTGTATCTATAGTTTCTCAAAATTTTATATTTTTAATTAAATTATAAATATATTAATTATTTCATCATACAATTCCTAAACCTAGTATTTTGACTAAAAAAATGAAGAGATTAATATCGAGATATTTCCAATATGATTTGTGATTACATGCATCGTTAATACACTCAAATTAAGAGATAAAATTGAAAATTGGAAGTGTTAATATTTTTGTATACATTAATGAGTGTTGGCTATTAATAACTTTTTTTAGCCACACTCGGCAGGCTAGCCCCAGCCACCTAACCTCTCGATGCTCCTCCCATGTTGGTCAATATACAGGTCGAGAGATTAAAGTGAAGGTACATTGTAGTTAATGTCACACATGATGCGTATTAACAAGGTTTAAGAATTGGCATTGAATCTTTATATGAAGTGGGGCACAAATCAATGTTGTTGAACAAGAAATTAGATTATCTCTCTTGCAAGACAGTGGAAATCTTTTCACCACAAGAAGGTTACACCGTTTACACCGCGTCGGTTTGTGCATATTTAAAGGGAAGCAGATGTGTTATTGGTTTCTGTGACTTCATAACACCAAGATTATTGCATTATCGACCCCATCTATGGGCAATTTGGAATGTTGGAGATTCAGTCCATTAGCTCTTGTTATTGCCATTTTCATTTTCCATGGCTTCTGTTACTCTGAGAAAGGTATGCAGTTGTCATTGTCATTGCGATTCTTTTACTTCTTTGATTCTATCTCACTCTCTACTCACACAAAAATAATTTATATTACTTATCTAGTTGTTAGGAGAAATTTAAAGCTTTAGATATATATATGACCTGTTTATAATGTCAAGTTTTAGCAAAATTTAATGAGATAAGAGTGGATTACAATTGATTGATTATTTTGATTACTTGATAAGTTTTTATCAATTGTTACATTCTTTCACTTGTTTGATCAGAAGGAAAAAATAAAAAAGAAAAAGAAAGAACAAATATGCATGCTCACTGCAATTAGAAACTTTGTTAGGTATTTTAATTATCAAGTGGATGGTTTCTCTGTTCATTAATATAGTCTCTTTTGCAGCTCCATATTATACATTTGTCAAGGAAGCAACCTCAGCTCCCCCAATCTCATACTACGACTACATAATCGTCGGAGGAGGAACCTCAGGCTGTCCCTTGGCTGCAACACTCTCCGAAAGAGCAAACGTTTTAGTCCTAGAAAGAGGAGGCTCCCCATATGAAAACCCTAACATGACTGACATAGGCAACTTCGTCAACACTCTTTCTGACATTTCTCCCTCATCACCAGCCCAACAATTTATCTCTGAGGATGGAGTCTACAACGCCCGTGCTCGTGTTCTTGGCGGCGGGAGTGTCATTAATGCCGGATTCTACACGCGGGCGAGTGATGGTTACGTGAGGGGAGTCGGTTGGAACGAAGACTTGGTGAAGGATTCATATAAATGGGTGGAAAAGAAGGTGGCATTTGAGCCGCCAGTGCTGCAATTTCAATCTGCAGTGAGGGATGGGCTGCTTGAGGCTGGAGTTTTGCCTTACAATGGATTTACGTATGATCATATTTATGGGACTAAGGTTGGTGGCACCATTTTTGATAGGGATGGCCATAGACACACTGCCGCTAACTTGTTAGAGTATGCTGATCCAAAGAAGATTGCTGTTTATTTGCATGCCACTGTGCAGAGGATCTTGTTTACCACAAATGGTGAAGTATATAGATGAATTCTTGTTTCTTTTTGAAGAGAATTTAGTAAGACTGATACAGATATGCATTATATGATACGTACCATGTATTCTCATTGATCGAGTGTACATATACTATGCATGAATATAGCATACACTTTTCAATTAGTTACCTGTTTTGATAGTATCATATCTGTAGAAGAAGAATGGATCTTTTTTGCATCTTCAAATTGCTATTATCTCATAATCAGCAATATTGCTCTCTATATTCTTCTGCGTTGATACAGGGAGTCCAAGACCAAAAGCTCATTGTGTGATATTTGAAGATGCATTGGGAGTAGAGCACAGAGCCTGCTTAATCAACAAATCCATCAACAATGAGATAATAATATCAGCTGGAGCAATTGGAAGCCCACAGCTATTGATGCTGAGTGGTGTTGGACCTGCCATTCAGCTTCTGAAACATGGCATCGACATCGTAGTGGATCAGCCTCTGGTGGGCCAAGGGATGGCTGATAATCCAATGAATGCTCTGTTCATCCCCTCTCCATTGCCTGTTGAGGTCTCACTCATTCAAGTTGTGGGCATCACTCGGTTTGATAGCTACATTGAAGCAGCAAGTGGACTAAGCTTTGACTACTCTTGGGCCCAAAAGCCTTCCGAAGATTATGGATTTGTCTCTAATCAGGTTTTGTTTCTTCCCCATCACTCCTCTTATTATTTTGATTATTTAAAGCAATTGGACAACCTTTTGATCCCATTGAAAGGGTATAGTCTAGGCCGAATGAAATTTACCAACCCAATTTGAAATCATGGGAACTATAATGTTTTGTGAAATTATATTTCAAAACTTGTTGTTATAATAAAGTAAAATTTGGTTTTTTCTGTTTTGAAAATATTTCTTCTATAATAAGAAAAATAATATTGTATTTGATATCAATAATTGAAAATTATTAAGCGGTGAATATGCATTATCTGTTGCAATACTTCGTTAGGAAGTTTTTATTTCTAAATTTAAACATAATTGTTGGAATCTTTTAAAAAATGTTAAAAAAAAAAAAGGTATAGTGATGTGGTTAATTTGTTTATCCATTTGAAGCTTCTTGAGAAATGAACTTGTATTTTCACTTTTATTTTTTATTTGTTTAAAAAAAAAAGTGTCAAATTAAGTATTATTTTCAAGTTTACAATAAAGACTAAAGAGTGAAAACATTTTCGATATTTTGAAATATTTTAACCAAAATCCATTTGATCTCTTTTTTAGTTTGTAAGACCTAAAAATAGTTTCTGAAAATAATAATGATGAAGCTCAAGCCTTTCTAATACCATGATTTGAGAGATATTTGCAGACAGCGGGACAACCCTCCATGGTGACTCCAGAAGCAATGGCTAGTGCTCTTGACACTGTGCAATCCTTCGTAAATGGAACGGTAAATGCTGGAGTTATTCTGGAGAAGACATCGGGTCCAATGTCCTCGGGCTATCTTGAGCTACGAAGCACGAATGCAGACGACAACCCTTCTGTCACATTCAACTACTTCCAGGAGCCTGAAGACCTTCGGAGGTGCGTCCAAGGCATGAGCACCATTATAGATGTTGTGAATTCCAAGGCATTCTCCAAGTTCCGTTACAGTGACATGACAGTGGAAGAACTGATAAACTTGATGGTGAACGTGCCCACCAACCTGAGACCAAGGCATGTCACTGCTGCGGTTTCCCTGGAACAGTTCTGCAGAGACACTGTCATGACCATTTGGCACTATCATGGAGGCTGTCAAGTTGGCAGAGTTGTTGATAATGACTATAAGGTTCTTGGTGTGGATGCGTTAAGGGTTATCGATGGCTCTACGTTTTATAACTCCCCTGGAACAAATCCTCAAGCTACTGTTATGATGCTTGGAAGGTAATAACTACTTTGCATTATCATATTAATAATAATAATAATAAACTAGCATACTCTTGTGAATGGAAACAAAAATTTCTGATAAATATTAGAATCAATATATATTTTTTATTTTCTAAATTAATCATGCTATGCAGGTACATGGGATTACAGATTCTACGTGAGAGGGAAACACTTTCCAATGGGCGGAAGTAGAAGATGATGTGACCATTTTCTGTTTATAGAAATTAAGTGTGAACTTAATAATTGTTCTATGCAACTGTTTAATTAGTCATGTTAATCTTTCCAAATTAGAATGTAAATATGGGACAATATTAATGATTATCCTCGTATTTTGATTTAAGTTTAGACGGAAAGCATATTTATCATTTTAATTAACCACACTCCTAATCTTATCAATTTTTTATCAACTAACAGAATTCATTAATTTAAACCCTACCATAGAAGGATAAATTAGAAATTTTATATCAAATAGTTAATATTTACCACCCTAATTTCAAAACCAAATAAAAAATTAATTTATTTTATTTTTTAAAAATTAAAATTAAAAGAAAAATAAATTCAATAAGGGCAAGATTATCTTTTCAAATTTTATATTAGAGTTTAACAGATTATGGTAATCGATAAAAAATTAATAAGATTAACGGTGTAATTGATCCAAATGATAAATATATTTTTTGTTTGAAATTAGGTTAAAATATAAGGGTGATGCTTAATAGTTTCCTTTAAATATACTTAATTAGTTTTATGAATGTGGATTGCACAAAGTACTTCCATTTACTGCTTAGTAATTAGTGCCAAAACTGTTCTCTTAGACATATTTTTTCAAAGTTATTTGACAAGAGTACACATATGAGACCCAATAGGATTGAATCTAAAATTGATCATAAAATTCTTGAAAGAGTTATTCAAAGAACAAATACAAAACCCACTTAGATTAGGGTTTTAACATTTTACCTACTTTTACAGGGTTATTCGTTTACCAATTATCAAGCAAATGTTACCTAGTTGGCTCACTATAAATAATCAGATTACAGCAGAGAGGATGATTTCAAATTTAATTTTATAAATCTCAGTGACTCTTGCTTTCATTTTGTCTGAACATTCATGTAACTTTTCAAAAATAAATTAAACAAAGTTAGGTGTTCTGTCATCATAATGTAGACGTGCTTGGTCCCATCTCTCATGTGCAACTTCATTATTAACCAATATAGGTTGGAACCTTACCTGTGTAATTTATAAAAATGAAAAGAAACAAAAAGCTAATGTTCAACCTCCACTTGCTAGTCGCTAATACCATAATTTTGGAGATATTTGCGGACAGATGGACAGCCCTCGATGGTGACTCCAGAAGCAATCATCCTTCAGTGAAAAAATCAATGATTTTGAAAACTTTGTTTACCTCCCTTATTGTTAGTATTTAACCATTTAATTTAATAAAAAATCAATAAAAATAAGGGAGTTGAACATAACTTTCTAAACAACAGGGAAAGCCATTGATTTTTCATTAAAAATCAGAAAAGATTATCAAAATTACCCTTGTATGTTTCTATTTCAACAAAGTTTCATCGTTATGTGTATATGTTTCATCTTCATCTGGACGAAATAAATTATATGATTCTTGAATGTTCTTGATTAACTTTTTGGTGGGATATAACCATTACCAAACAAATGTTACATAGTTGACTGACTATAAATAACAAGAAAAGAAATTCAATTTCCACCGAACGTAATATAGAGATGGACCAGCCGTGATTTCAAATTTAATTTACGGGTCTCATCGATTCTTGCTTTCTTTTTGTTCTCCATGGGGAGCTTTTTCCAGCTTTTCTCTTTTCACAAAGATGGTCAACATTCATGTTTCACTTTTAAAAGTAAATTAAAGATAAGGTTTCCGTCATCATAATTTAGACACGCTTTGCCCCATCTCCTAGGCACAATTTTGCCAAATTTATTATCTCAGATTAAGGTTAAATTGCAAATTATAAAGAAAACTAAAACAAATAAACGATATCTTTGAAGTAATATTTATGGGCACAGTTGAGTGACGCTGGAAACAATGTGTAGTACAATGATTGAACATTTTTTCCACCTAACACCCTACCCTAGTTCTCTGCCCAAAGGACCAAAATTTAAGAGCAATTACAGGCAAAACTCGTGGCTCAATTGACAGGTTTTACCACACTTTTTCGGAACACATGTGTTTGGGTTGATACAGTAATTAGAAACCTTCAACTTGAAGGAACTTGGAAAGCATTCTAAAGGAAGCTTTTTGGGCCAACCCTCATGATGATCTGCCGCTGATATAAAAGCACTTTTGTTGTCCACTTTTGCTTGTTGCTTTCACCTCCAGCCTCTTGTCTTTAGAACGAGTAAGATATCATTTATGTTTATACTATATATCAAGGAAAGGCCATTACAACTTGCACCTTGATACAAGTTGGAGCTTCAAGAGTTTATATAAGGATTTTATACCGTATGCACTAGAATACAAATGTTCCCATGTCCAACCAACATGACAAGAAAATCCTGTACATCGACTCTTCATCATGATGCGTTTTTCGGTAAGATAATAGTAGGACATAGTCATATAGAATGATATGAGTGGGCCATATGTGTAATGAGGAAAGGTGCATGAAATATGATGATCGTGAAAGACAGGACAAGGTCAACTTAGCGGCACGACTTATTCAATGTTTACACAAATGCCTAGTCCAGAAAACATTTAAGACAAAGTAAAACTTGCGCATTGCTCTAAACGAAGAAAAAAAATATATTTTTTTCCTACTTGTTATAAGCTATGGAAAGAAGCAACAAGAACAAGAGGGGAAGGAGAAACCAATGAGAAAACAGTAAAGTTGTTAAGAGAAGAAACAGAGAGAATGCAATCACTTTGCCTGAAAGAAGTCTCACAAGTATGCCCTCATGGCTGCTGCCCAGCTCCTTTCTTTAGCTCGCCTGAGCCCCTCAACAAAGTCTCCAAGCCTAGAAGCAGTTCTGCTGATTCTCGTCGAGACTTCGCGGCAAGAACTACTTCATCTATCTTCCCAAATGCCCAGTTCACCAATCATGAATCTCTCCCATCTTTGGAACAATCATTCACCGAGTTCAACAAAGCCTACCCAAATTACTCTGAAAGCTATCAAGTAGACAAAATAAAAGACAAAGAGTACTATCATCTCTCACTTTCCAACCATGTATGCCTTGATTATATTGGAATTGGTCTATTCTCTTATAGCCAGTTGGAAAAACAAGACTCTCCAACGTATCAAACTGAATCGTGTCCTTCTTCTCTATCAACCTCTTCGCCTTCTCGAATTTCGGAGATCCCTTTCTTCAGTGTATCTTACAAGACGGGGAATCTGAAGACACAGCTACTTCATGGTGGGGAAGCATCAGAGTTGGAATCCGCAATTAAGAAAAGGGTCATGAATTTTCTTAATATTTCTGAAAATGATTACAGTATGGTTTTCACTGCAAACAGAACCTCAGCTTTCAAACTTCTAGCAGAGTCTTATCCATTCCAGTCTAGTAGGAAGCTGCTGACAGTTTATGACTACGAGAGCGAGGCGGTGGAAGCCATGAGAAATACCTCCGAGAAGAAAGGAGCCCGAGTCATGTCAGCAGAGTTTTCTTGGCCAAGGTTAAGGATTCACTCAACAAGTTTGAGAAAGATGGTTGTGAGTAAGAGGAACAAGAAGAAGAAGAGAGGACTCTTTGTGTTTCCACTTCATTCTAGAGTGACCGGAGCCAGGTATCCTTACCTTTGGATGAGGATTGCTCAGGAGAATGGCTGGCACATTTTGATTGATGCGTGTGCACTGGGGCCAAAAGATATGGACAGCTTTGGCCTCTCGCTCTTTCG
Organism: Bursera cuneata; assembly: GCA_026212285.1. NCBI lineage: Eukaryota > Viridiplantae > Streptophyta > Magnoliopsida > Sapindales > Burseraceae > Bursera > Bursera cuneata. Next base: position 4,751 of record JANLJB010001542.1, on the reverse strand, counting down.
CCCTGACTTCTTCATCTGTTCCTTCTACAAGATTTTTGGGGAGAATCCATCCGGATTTGGATGCCTATTTGTCAAAAAATCTACCATTCCAAACCTGGAAGGAGACACAAGTACAGGGATGGTCAGTCTTCTACCAGCAAAGCAGTTTGGTTTAATGGAAGAATCCGAAAAACAGAAATCTAAATTTGAGCTTCTGGAAGATGAAGTAGCTGCGCCTAACTTATTTTCAGGTCCTTTATCGACTCAAATAATGGAGACTGTGAAATTGGAACAAGAAGATAAGTCTAAGGTTCAAAAGGCTGAAATTATGGCAACACCAAAAGAAGACAATTGTAAAGAGATTGAATGCAGGGGTCTGAATCAGGTGGACTCATTGGGACTGACAACAATTAGTAGCAGAGCAAGGTGCCTGATCAACTGGCTGGTGAATGCTATGATGAAGCTCCAGCATCCCAATACAGAGGAGATTTCACTGGTTAAAATATATGGACCGAAGATAAGATTTGATCGGGGACCTGCATTGGCATTCAATGTATTTGATTGGAAAGGAGAAAAGATTGAACCTGTGTTGGTACAGAAGCTGGCTGATAGAAAAAACATTTCTCTTAGCTATGGATCATTACACAATATTTGGTTTTCAGACAAGTACCAAAGAGAGAAGGAAAAAATCATCGAGAGAAGAGCTAGTGAAGCAAAGGGTATGGTTCAAAACAAGAAGAAAGACAAAAGTGATCCACAGATAACAGTAGTTACTGCTTCACTGGGGTTTCTGGCAAATTTTGAAGACACATACAGGCTTTGGGCATTTGTTGCTCAGTTTCTGGATGCAGACTTTGTTGAAAAGGCTAGATGGAGGTATACAGCTCTTAATCAAAAGACTGTTGAAGTTTGAAGAACAGGATATTGTTTCAGATTATGGAGTCTCAGTAAATTTTGATGCCTATCAAGTCAGCTCAAAATTTTCTGAATACAAAGTGTAAATTGCCATAAAAACAGAGTGGTAGAGTACAATCTTCCATATTGTGTGTACAGTACCTCACCGTCAGTCCATGAGCTCACATTGATGTACTTTGAATTTAATATGTTATGCCTTAATGCTCACTTCAATTTGAGAAAATTCTATTCTTAATTCAAGCATGTCAACAATTGAAAATAATTGACAGCCATTCTGCTTACTGATATGAGACCAATTTATCATCAGGTGAAGACCAGCCTCTGTGCATGCGACAAAAAATTTCAAGTTTGAGCACAAACTCGAGAGTATTTTACTCATTACGGACCTACGTAGCAAGCCATTCAATTGGACTTTACCTTGTTTTTCCTGTAAGTTTCCACACGCAGAACTATTAAATTTAATATAAAATTAGATTTCTTGAATGCATTCGGTGAACACTGAAAATTTTTTAAATCATAGTTTAACATTCAAAAGTCAATGATATAAATATGTAAACAATATATTTAAACCCACCCCAGCGCCCGGGTGGTTCCATGTGCTTGGCCTTGTACATATTTTGATCCAATACTTCAATTATAATTTGATCAACTTAGCTTTCACATATGTTATATATATGCTTAGTTTTATCTCCACTGCTTCGTCGATTATCTTGGAGATATACTAAACTATCTTTACACCATGTAACAGATAAAAACGTAGGACAAATCAATTACGAGTAGACTTGAAGTAGCAGTTAATATCCAATTCTATACACATGTGCAATCAATATTATAATTAGAGGACAATAACAATCATATTCAAATTGTAATAACTTTAAAAGCTAAAATACTTTGAAAGCATGGAGAACATTGCACGGCAGTATAAATTGTGAAAATGATATATCACAGACATCATCAAAACCAAAAAGAGAAAAAAACAAACTCACTCTTCAACTTAGCGATGAAAGGATAGTTATTTTACCTAAGATAGGTGAGTCGTATCCTTCATCAACCTCTTTGCATGCCCATGTTTCATCAGCCCATCTTTCACTAGTAGCAGATTATATTGGACAAAAGCACATAAACCCATTAAGACTCTGAGCTCCAGGGGCAGTCTAATATTTCTCCACTGAGTTCCACATTTCCATTGGTTGCACAACCATTGAATATATCATGCATCCATAATTCTCTAACCCCAGAGAAAGATCCTTGTATTGACTTGTGGTTTGATAAAATCAACTCAGGCCTTCAACAACCAAGTGGGAACGGCAGCCCCCAGCAAGTTGTCGTAAGTGATGGAAATGTTACCTTGTTTGGTTATTACACCAACTCTTAAACAACCCAAAAACTTTTGAATGCCTCATCACCGTGTCCATGCATGCCTAAGCCGGCTACCAAAGCATTCCATGTAAAGCCGTTCTTACTTGACATCATATTGACAATCTGCAATTTCAATCTCTACATCGTCAAGCCCAAAGTGAATATCAATTCAAGTAGTTCCAATATGTTTATCCCATTTTATACCTATAGTCAGTACATTGTACCCACATTCCATAACAGTATTCCTGAAGACTAGCACAAGATGAGAACAATTGCTGAGTACTGTACTAACAGGCTCAACACATAGAGGTTTGCATGTACAAAGTATTAGAGGCTAAATATTACTATTGCTCACTAAACTGAACTTTTTAGGTCAAATGGTTTCTTAATTTAGTATCAAAGTTGAAATTATCAACCATTTGTGTGTTACAAGTGTATGAGACCTTTCGTGTGATACTTTTCATGTTTATGTCACGTCTAAAAATTAATCATGAAATTTTTGTCTAGTTAATTATATAAATAACCCAAATTAGATGAGTGTTTGAAAAATGAATAAAGCATTGAAAAATTTAAATGTGATCACTACATTCAATAGGTGAATATATTTTTTTTTTTAACAAGTCTCGAGTGCTCGACAACTCAATACTTATCGGTCTTTAGTACTTAATATCTATCAATTCATCGTTTTGTAACACTCAATATATATATATAAAAAATTATTAATCTATCAAATTGTAATGTCTAAATTTTTTAAATATATGATCATATTTTAAACGGACCACTTAATTTTCGTCTTTTTGTCACATTGTGTCAATTCTTCGATCTCTTGCAAGTGACTATCACCCTAGTAAAAGTCGTCATATTTGGTTCACGTAACCTCCGCCGGACCATCCTAGTAGTAGATATTGTCCCAGTCCACATCTGTCAGAGACATTTCATCAAACACTCAGCCAACGCCAAAATCGCCACACACACTACCAGTCAATCACACATAAATGATAAAACCCGTCTTAAATCTCAACCAACTCTCTTATCCCAGAAACTTAGAACAAAATTTCAAAACTGAAACAGTCCGTCTGTGAATTTCAATCAATCAGGGATCATTAGTTAGCAGTCCTTATCCAGCTTTTGAAAAAATATGTTTGACGAATCATCAAACCAAACTATTAAAGTTTAATGCTTAAAGTAAGATTTTGCTACATGCACAGACGTGAATTAAGAGTTTACTTCTAATATTCATATATCAACTATAGTGGGTTTTGTGACAGCATTGAGACATGTGTGTTACCAACCCTTGATAATTAATATAAAATCTAATGATCTTAACGACTGTAATTTTCAACTTGATATATAATCTGAAATCATCTCGGCTCCTCTCCTGATTGCAACGTATCAGGCTTCATAAACATGTACATTTGTCACCAACCATCATCATGGCAGCGCCACTCTATTATTTGCAAACACTTATTGGTACACCTGCTTTGTTTCCATATCACAAATCGAAACAAAACAACTGCATGTGCAATTATTCATACACCTTTGTCCTCGTCTAAGAGTTTTGTAATTCCGGTAATGGTTTCCTTGTCACAGTTGTTCAAAACACCCTACTGGATGAGAGTGAATGTGTGATAAAAACCTTCATTTAAATTTATAAAAAATTTATTATTGGATTAATCAATAGTTCTAAAATCATTTTAAAATTTACACATTTGACCCGAAAATTGAAGGAGGTTTATATAACAAGGGTATTTAAAAAATAATCAAAATTACGGAAACAAATTAAGAAATAATCACATGGTTTAAAAAAATCTAAATGGTTATAGATATATCAACATATTGACGATTCTTATTTTGTTATCGAATATTAAAAATTGATAACTCGAGAATCTAAAAAGCGCTTTCGAACTGTCAAACATTCAAAATTAAAAGCAGAAAAATGTTACCGTTTGTTAGTTACATTTCAAATCATTTCCATATTTTTTTTGGTTAAAATTTTAAAATTTCACTATATAATATATATTTATTTTTTCATTCATTTTATCAAAATTCAAAGTTTAAAGTCAAATATAATAGATGATATCAAGTTAATATAATGACCACTTGAGATTGAGAGGTGATATACCACATCATCACCATGACATCAATTGTCAAATCGAGCTTAGAAATTCGCAGTTGTGAACATAAAGTCCATTTAACGCTCACTAAAGTCTTAACAACGTCCCAACCATATCCAGACAATCAATTAAGTAGATGTTAGTTAATGGTTGGGGAACTGACAATAACCCCCTAATTAAATTTGAAGAAAACACTTAGCCTTACATTTTTATTAAACTAATATTTACCTCTTAAATACCCCTAAAAAATTAACACTTACCTCCCAAATATTAGCCTTATATTTTTATTAAACTAATATTTACTTCCCAAATACCCCTAAAAAATTAACACTTACCCCCCAAATATTTGGGGGGTAAGTGTTAGTTTTGAGAAAACAGTGATAA
>JANLJB010001541.1:87709-105654 GCA_026212285.1 Bursera cuneata | reverse complement strand
TTAATTGAAACAAAGCTAATGTAAAGAAAGAAAATAGGAAAAAGTTTCGTCAAAGATTATTTAATATTATATCGTTATAGGTTGTGTTACTAAGCTATCATTGTAGTCCACTCTTGTCAAAAAAGCTCAACATTCCTTCCCTCTGGTCATACCTTTTTTTCTTTTAAAATTTAGTTAATGGGGATTCTGTTGTCGATGTTGCTCTTATAATTATTGTAATCACTATAAAATTTATATTATTAGTAGAATGATTATAGGGTTAAAGAAAGTTACACTGTCCTAACCAAAGGGAAATACTGCCTGCCTCCTCTTCCCACTAAGAGACGCGGGACACCATTCAGAGACCCAAGCAATTACGTCATCCTTTCTTTCACTTCTCTGCTTAACTTCGGAGACAGAGAGAGAAGGAAGAGCACAATCTTTCTACTTATTTAATGGCAGCCATCTCTRTAACTCTGCGTATAGAATATCTCAGATACTTTTATTCTATATTCGCGTAGGTTGTAGGTAAATTTCCTCATATTCGTCAAAGATTCGTTTCTTACCAATTTAGTCCAATCCCCTTCAACCAGGATTTATTTTTTTTAGTACCCATTGGCGTAAAACCAACTGTTTTCTTCATCAAACATCAAAAGCAATAGACTTGCTTAGACACAAGTGATTCAGCTTGTATCATAAACTAGAAGAAGATAGCGTAGCAGTCTCAGGCTTTCAGTTAACAATGGGTAGAACTAGTTTACAAATTGTTCAGTATAGTAAAGAAGATGTTCTTTTCTCTAGTTCTGGTATTAAGCTTCAGTGTAGTAGTCCTCAAGATAGTATGAGTTTCAAGAGTGGTTTTTTTGCAAGTGTTGGTCAACCTGGATTGGCTTTTGGAGTTTCACCAAACCCTCCAAATTCTGTAGAGAGTTTTAGGATTGATAGGATTCCTCAATTGGTGTTAGGTGAGGTTTTAGAGGCTGGAGGGAAGGTTGTGAACAAAAAGGGTGGCCTTAAATTGAGGATTAAGATTGGAAATCCGTCATTAAGGAAGTTGATCAGTGGAGCAATAGCAGGTGCTGCGTCTCGCACTGTTGTTGCTCCATTGGAGACTATAAGGACACATTTGATGGTGGGGAGTTGTGGAAATTCTACAGGTGAAGTGTTTGATGCTATCCTGAAGAGTGATGGTTGGAAAGGCTTGTTTAGAGGCAATTTTGTTAATGTCATTCGGGTTGCACCAAGCAAGGCTATTGAGGTGTGTATAAAGTAATCTACGTTTTATGTTTGGATTTTGATGTTTATGTGATTTTTCTGAACGTTGGATTCTCTGTTGATTATTGATTGCTAAAGATGAGTGATAATTTTTTACTTTTGTAAGATATAACTCTTGTTCTTTTGAAATTCTGCCAAAGTTTATTAGTTTTCTTGTGTTGTCTAGCCTAACATTCCGTGTATGTGATATTGAAAGGCCAAGCCAATAGTTTCCTTTTGGTCGTTTACTCTGTTCTTGGTTTTCATTACCGTACAAATTCAACATCATATTATCTGTCAAAATCAAGTTTTGTCTAAGAACTTGCAACTGGTGTTCTCGCAAAATGATTCATTGTGAACCTTGTGCAGTTATTTGCTTATGATACGGTTAAGAAGCATTTGACACCGAAACCTTGGGAACAGCCCAAGCTCCAAATACCTCCTTCATCAATTGCTGGTGCTGTTGCTGGTGTTAGCTCTACCTTGTGCACATACCCTCTTGAGTTACTCAAAACCCGAATAACAGTTGAGGTAAACATAGGCCTTAAACAGATTAACAGACTAATTAACATGTTTTATTACACATGGAGTCAACTGTCTCACATTGCTGAACAACTTTAATCTGATTTCAGAGAGGGTTGTACAAGAATCTTTTAGATGCATTCTTAAAAATTGTGCGGGAAGAGGGACCTGCGGAGTTGTACAGAGGCCTCACACCTAGTCTAATAGGAGTAGTTCCATATGCTGCTGCCAACTATTTTGCTTATGATACATTACAGAAAGCTTACAGAAAAGCTTCCAAGAAGGAGGAAATTGGGAACATTATGACTCTTCTCATTGGATCAGCAGCTGGGGCAATCTCAAGCACTGCAACTTTTCCTCTTGAGGTGGCTCGGAAGCACATGCAGGCCGGAGCTCTCAATGGAAGAGTGTACCGCAACATGCTTCATGCTCTTGCAAGCATCCTTGAGAAGGAAGGCCTGCCAGGTCTCTATAAAGGTTTGGGGCCAAGCTGTATGAAATTGGTGCCTGCAGCTGGGATTTCTTTCATGTGCTATGAAGCATGCAAGAGGATATTGGTTGAGAAAGAAGAAGAAAATTTATAAGACCATGAACCAGGCGGACTCTTTAGTTGAGAATCGTTTGTTTTGAGAGAAAACAAAGTTGTGCTGATAGCTAAATTGCTTAAAAAATTATATGTTTATGGATTCAATTTTGTTGAAGAGCATGAAACCCGTTAACCCAGTTGGTGGGCGGTCAAATAGAAAATTGTGTCAAAATCCTTGCCATTTCATATCAACCTCTTATTGCGTGGTGGTGGTGAGGGCAAGGGAATAAAGAGCTTAATCGTTGATGCCCAATGGTGCTTGAATGTTCCACTCTTATCAATTTGTTTATTCATGATGATACCAAGTGATCATCTGCAGAGGCTGCCAAGTTTATTTTGGTTAACAGTTTATTAACAAAATTGTTCCCTTACCCATTTGCTCACGATGATAACGACCATGAAAACAAAAGCCCCCAGGACCTCCACCTCGGCCTTCCAACATAACATTTTAATTGTTTTGTTCCAATTGAAGCGATCCATGAATTCATCTCAGTATAAAATTTATCAAGAGACCAAAACAATCATAGAGGCACTGAAGTACCCAAAAAAAAAAAAAAAAGTCAAATAGAATGACTTTAAGGATGCGTAAACAGAAAATATATCACCTGAGGATGGCAATCACACGATCGAAATTCAGGGGAAAACTCACATCTTAATCTTGGTTGGCTTTGCTTTGGAGATATATATACAAGAATGGACGACACCTATGGCTATGGCCAGACGAGGTCGACACATACCCTTGACTCCGGCAGATTTTCCTCTTCCGCTATGTCAGAGTCGCAGCTGTGAGTCTCATTTGTCAATGGGTTCTGGATAGCAGAATATGTAGGGGAAGGATAAGAGTATAGTATTGTTTCCACAGAAGCTGAATTTGGTTTTTGAAGACGAACAAGTTCAGACAACAGAAGTACAAGAGAAGCCATGAAAAGCAAAGATTTAGATTGATGAGTTGATTTTTGGAGTTAACGCTGGTGAATTATGAATTGATTGTGGTTCAGGAACCATCTGGCATGCTATTTATAATTTAAAAGACCTGAAGCGAAAATCAAAGAGAAGAAATTGAAAACGAGAGGGAGCCCATTGATTGTATTAGTTCTGTGAGTTGTACGGTAATACAACTGCTGGCAGTGGTTCGCTTTTTGTGATTCAAAGTCTAAGCCATTAGTTTTGGTAGTCCGCTGCTGGCAGTGGTTTTCTTTTCGGGTTTTCCAAGTCTGAATTGGTTTTTCTGGTAGCTTGTACAACTCCAAAGTCACCAAAACCACGGGTCCAAGCATTCCCTAGTAAATGCGACAGTTGTTTAGACATGACTATTTAAGTCATTTCATTATTTAATCGTCACGTGGATTTTTTTTTTTTTAAGGAATTAAATATGTCTGCACAAGTTCAAATGATCGATTCAGAGGATATCATTGTCTTCTAGAATAATTAAATTATAAAATATAAATATATTTTTTTAAAAAATATAAAAGAATTTTAATTTGTCTCCTTCTTACAATCGGACCCCGTCAATCCTTTTACTAAAATTTCAAAATCTAAAATCCTAATCTTTTTTGTTCAAAGATGAAAATTGATATTAAAATCCAAAATTGTCCACATGATTTGGTCACCAAGCAAACCAAGAAACTGACAATGCTTTAGTTCATTTAATAGTAATCCCACAAATTTGAAAATTCTAGAAATCAAAAAACTTTTTCTCCATGTTTGTTTCCTTTCCAACATTTTCTCACCAACCAATCAAGATTTTCTGTATTCCACGTTGCAAACCAACCTGATTTTCCAAACCCACATGAAAAACACAAAACTCACCCGATTCCTCTTCATTACAATGTTTCCTTGTGGGAAACTCTAGTGGATAGGAAGTCGAATTGATCAACAGCTTCCTTGGTGGTGTGGTGTAGGCTAGATGAGTTCGTTGCAATAGTAGCGTAAAAAGACCAAAAGATAAAAATGAAAAAGTAAAAATGAAGCCATTGAATAACCATAAAAGAGTTACGTATGCCCACTAAAATAACATTAAACCAGTCAAGGAAGAAAATGATACAAAGAGATGTATATGGAGATGTCTAACCATTTGCTGATTTTGGAAAATATCAGCTCAGATAAGGAATGTGCAACAATTTATTTTCAGTTTAAGTTTGGGTTTTGCAGTTGTAAATATATGTATTAGTTATTGAATTAAATCATGTATTTGGGTTCTCTAAGCTTGAGTTTTTTTGTTGATTTTCCTATTTGAGTTTAGGTCTTGTTCGTGTTTTGTCTACTGAGAAAAAAGAAGAATGCAACTGTTGAATTTTTTTTGAGGTCTTTAACTTAGAATAGTTCATGGCATTTTAGTCATTTCATTACTTTCAATTTGGAGTTTACACATCTAAAAGGCAAATTGTTCATTCCAAGCTTTGCAATACGAGAAGTGACAGTTTGATGACTTACGGCTGAAGGTTATGCGCATATTTTTTGAGAAGTAGGGGATTGGGGTAAGGTTATGTGCCTACATTTTAGAAGGTTGGCGATTGTCTGTTTTTCCCCTAATATTGGAAGGGCGGACCTAATTCTCCTCTTTTCTAAGGGAAAAATAACCATTAAAGGAGTCTGCCATGCCTCTTGTCTCTCCACTGGCAGTTAGCACATTACCAAAACCTCAACCTTACGGGTTTCTGCAACGGGATTTGATATCATTTCCCCTTTGTAATAGTTTATTCAAGTATTGATGATTGTCTATATCGCTTTGGACTCTCAACTTATCCAAGGTTTACCTATTAGGACCAACCTATATGATTGAGAAACTTGAAAAAAATCCACACTCAAATAAGCTTGGCGCCATGTCTTTAGAAGAACAACTCAGTGTAAAACAGATACGGTGTAGGACCAGTAAAATATAGGCTGCTAAGGGCCAGATTCGCCAGAATATATGTGGCTTCACCAAAACTCAACACTCCACGAAATTTGATCAATCGCCCTCAGGAAATAGATGCAGAACTATAAAAGAAAGCAGACGAAATGTGAAATTCATGAAAGCACGCACACAAACTCTTCATGAGACAAGAACAAAAACAAAAACGGGAAGCATCAAAATATGCAATCTTTTCAGAGCCCAGAACCATATTGATGATGAGTACTTGAAGCCATTATCCCAAAAAATAAAATAAAAACTAAGAAGTTAAATCAAAGAGTAAATAAAATGCGTTACGTGAGAGCATTGAACAAAACAAGCAGTTCAGCTTCCATTGCAGACACCATAACTTTCAGGCATAACACCACCACCACATTTAATGTGCTTAGCAAAATTGGAGACAAACAATAGAAAAAGAATAAGATAATAAATTGAATTTTGACTATAAAATATATGGTGTCTCTAAGATCTTAACATAAAATTTTCGCAGTTAACAAACCAATTCAGGACCACAACAACTAAGATACCCCAATAGAAACTCTAATTTAGCGCATTCACCAATGCTAGAGCAGTAAATCCAAAGCGAACAAGATACTAATAATAAGTAATCCCTTTTCAACTCTGTTCTTCAACTTCTACAGCTTCCCTCTCCTCAGCAGCAGCTGCCATCAGTTCATCAAAGTTTGCAGTCTTTACCAGCAGTATTTCAATCTGATAGGGAATATTACAACAACATGATATCAGCTTCTCAATGTGATATTAAAAAGAAAACTCAATATCACATATAATCCAGTAAGTAAACATCAGATCCAGAACCACCAAGTACGTTACATGAAAACAAATAATTATTACACAAAATAATCCAGAAGCACGAATAGTGTGGGAAGGAAACCAAGATTAATGTTGAGACAAGAACCACCAAGTATATTACAGATAGAAACATGCAAACAAATAATTATTGAGTTCATCTAAAGCACTAAACAAAGTTTGACCATCACAGGAGTATGAGTTCAGTATTAGAAACTTAGAAGAACCAATAAAGTCCCGGTCTTGCAAGTTGCAAAGATGAAGGAATATAAAAAGGATAACTAACTGCAGGAGATCACAATGCATGCATGTTACGTTGTAAGCCATGTAGTTATAAAAAGAAATCACAAAGAGATAGTGCATGAATTTACTTTGGCTTTCTGCACAGATCGTCCTCTTGATTCATCCTTCATGTCAACTGTCGAGGTCGTGATCTCTGCAAAGATTGCAGGGTAAATACCGCGGAAACCAAGAATTGATAGTTGGGTCAAAAGGATGCACAATTAATTGGAATGGGAAGTGGATATCTTACTCTTCTCAACAGCCAAACCATTGTTTTTCAGGATTTCTGCAACAGTGACAACCGTGGCAATCGCTGCAGAAAACAAGAAAAAAGGAAAAGTTCAGGCACGTGACATGCCAAGATGAAAAACTACTTAGGTCGAAACAATGTAGATCACCAAAAAAAAAAAAGAGGCCAGAATTATGCGCAACAATACAGAGCATATTATCAACAAACTAAATGGTGTAAGAGTAAAGCCACATCAGCATAGCATTTATCCGAAAATATAAAATGATAAGACAATATATGACTTTACAGAATGCAACTAACAAACACAAATGGTCATATGAGGATGTTAAAAAACGAAAGAGCAATACACAGTAGATCATACAAAAAGACAAGAGGGATTGACAAAATAGAGTAAATTACTAATAAGAACATAACAGAGAGAAAGAAAAAAATACCCATTCCAAGGGCAGAAAGCTCCACCTCATTGTGCTGCTGCATATACCTCTGCAACCAAAAATTTGACACCAAAAAACAACATTACAAACCAAAACACACAAATTAAAACCTATAAATAGAAGATAGTAAAGTAGATCCAGAACAGCAACAATAATCGACAAAACCTCGTCCCCAGATCCCACAAGAAGGCAAAACCTCAAAGAAAAAACTCAATAAACAAAGAGAAATGGCATCTCAAATACGATTTTATTTCATTTCCATTTTATCGCTCAAATTTCCAGAATAACAAGACCGTCAAATTAATTGGAAAAATGGAAACATAGATAAAATACCTTAGCTAGATTAACGTAGAAGAACAAGGGCTTCTTGGTGTTGGAGACTTGAATACGATTTTTCTTGATTGAATCTCCGCTGACGGTGATGTTGTTAACTCCCTCGGTAATCTCTTCCATTGATGAGTTGGAGGTCGAAATGAAAGCCCTAACCCTGACTGTCTATTGTATTGGGTGAAACAGAGAAAGGAATGTTCCAGAGGATCGGAACGAGAGGTTTGGTTTGGTCCTCGTTATAAAGGATAGCTTTGAGAATGATAATGATATTTTACTGTGCCTTTTGTTTGATTTGTTTTCTAAGCTCTCTGTTTTGCCGGGCTAGGGTTTGTTAGTGAATGTCATGTGGAAAATCGTTTTAATTCAGTCTATACTATAAAATTATATATTTATTATAACCAATATTTAAATAATAATATTTGAAAAGTATATATTTATTATAACCAATATTTAAATAATAATATTTGAAAAGTAATGTGGTGGTGCTGGCGTGCTGCTTACTATACATTATTTATAATATGATTAAAAAAAACTAATTAATATATCATTAAATGGTATTGTAATATTACTATACATAAATAAAAAATGATAATATTGATCAGTGTAATAAAAACATATATTATTATCCCATAGATTATATTTTTCTTTTCGAGGTTTGTATAATATTACCATAAAAATCCTTTTTTCACTTCCTTCAATATTTTTTAATTAACAAATTACCTTTTTTTTATAAATTTTTAATTATTTAATACAATTTTGGTGAAGGATTATACAACTTTCGTATGCGTTAATGTATGCTTAATACGCTTGCTAAGACTATTCAAAAAAAATATTTAACTAGAGATACATACATTTATCTAATAAAATAATTAATTATCCCTATAATTAAGCGAAAGAGAAAAATAATTGTAGTAAATTTTTATTAAATTAACCTATACTCAAATTCAATATTCGGACACATAAATTTTCCAAATTTTAAAATTGCAATGATTTGAAAATTTAGCTTGATTGTTTTACATCCATTCATTTACCTTTAGTAGGTTAATAACAACAAGAGCACTGGGTCGGCTTTATTCTCTTATTGGACAAACATCAGATTGATTTTCAGCGTTCACTATTTCTTTCAAAACTTATCAATTAAGTAGTATAGTATTCTTTATGAAGTAATAAAAGCATTCGCACCTGTAACTGTATAGAACATACTATAGGAAATAGATATTTACTCTGACCCCAGATAAATTTAAAAAAAAAAACACTTAAACCTATATTTAACTAATATTTACCCTCTATAAACTAACACTTACCCTTTAAATTTTTTAAGTATAAATGTTAAGACTTTGAAAAAAAAGTATTAATTTTTAAAAAATAAGCGTTAGTTTAATATAAACCTAAGTTTCAATATTTTTTTTTTAAATTTATTTGAAGGGTCAAAGTAAATATCTATTATAAAAAATCTTAGGCAAACCACAGGAAAAAAAAAAAAAAAAAAAAATATCATGTACGAGGCGTNACCACAGGAAAAAAAAAAAAAAAAAAAAAATCTCATGTACGAGGCGTAACGAAACATCCACAACCACTGAAATTTTGGCCCACAATGCTGAAACAAAGTCGGCCCAAAAGTTTGTCTGAAACCTCAGAAACGTTTGATGAAGTATCCTTCATTACTAGCTAAATGCAGAAGAACTAACACCAACAAACTAAGCTCCTTCATGACTCATTGCCTTGTAAGAACATTTTTAACTGCTGAGGTCAAAACGAGAGCTAAAACTTAAAACAACCGTCAAAACAGCTATAGATCTGTAAGGATCTTACGAAAAGAAATCAACAGGACGCAAAATACCAGCAGCTGTTTCTACTGGCAAGATAGATGCCGCCTCTAATCCCAACCAGTTGCAACAAAACCCTGACTATATCCATATTCATGTGAGCCAGCAGCAGTCGAAACCACATCAGCTTCAGCAAAAGAATCTACATATGCAGCAGCACAATAACCACCATCAGCAGAAGCATTGGGGAAAACAGCATAAGTATCAGCACTATAATAACCACCATCAGCAGAAGCATTGCGGAAAACAGCATTAGTACCAGCACTAACGGCACCATAATAATCACCGCCAGAAGCATAACCAACAGCATTAGAGTCCATATCACCATTTGCGCTTGAATTGTAATAATCTTCACTCCATGACTGGGAACTTCTTCGGTAGTCAGAACCACCAAATTTGCTACGTCGATACCTGGTGGACCGACCATTGCCACCAAGAGAAGAATCCTCAGCATACTGAGTAAGCCAAGAAGGAACTTCCTGTTTTGCCTCATGCATTAATTCAACTAGTGCCTTTGCTAACTGCAGGTTTTTGTCACTGAAGAATGCAGTTGCCAGGCCAGAATTACCAGCACGGCCAGTGCGACCGATCCGGTGAACATAGTCATCTATGTCTCTCGGAAAGTCGAAATTTATCACATGAGCAACACGGGGTATGTCCAGGCCTCGGGAGGCAACATCCGTTGCCACCAAAATTGGAGTGGCACCACTTTTGAAAGACCTCAGCGCTCGCTCCCTCTCCTTCAAAATTAACAAATTACAATATGTTAGGTAGCAGAGGAAATATGGTAAAATCAGGCCAAAAAGGTATAAAAAATTACAATTGTCCTTATGGAAAATTAAACAAATAGGAAAATACGGTGAAATTAAGTCATCAGAATCTTAAAACTAATAGTTTCAGCTTATCCCTCTAAAATAGTTTTTAATTGCGTGCAGTACCATATAGAAATATCAGGATGGAGAAACTAAGAATACATGATAAGATAGCAAAGGGACAAATGAAAAGAAAGCTGGAACTATGCCAATGTCAACTAACATTGCAAGACTGTAGATTCAGATTAATGAGGCACATATTTAGAACAAAAGTGAATGAAAAAAAGTAGAAACAAGAAAAGAGAGAAAAAGAATTTGTACCCTTTGAACTTTGTCACCATGTATTGCTATTGCTGGAAAACCATTCATGGACAACCAGTGTTCTAATGCATCAGCTCCTCTCTTCGTCTCGACAAAAACTAGAGTTAAGGCAGGCTGCAGTAAATAAAGTTTAAGAAATATGTTTATCAGCAAATTGGGGAAAAGAAAATCCTAATTTATTGAATAACAAACTCTGATATACACAAGACATCACAAAAAAGTTTATGAAGCTAAACTTTTTATGATTGCAATAGACACATGGCAAGGTGTTGTGAAAAGCAGACATCAGAGGTACCTTGCCATTATTTGCAATTGCCTTATGGGAACGCAGAAGATTCATGAGATGACTGCGTTTGTCGATATCTTGAACTAACTCGACCCTTTGTGTTATCAAATCAGTGCTAGAACCAACTTTTCCGACGGTTAAAAATATGTAATCAGAAAGAAAATCAGATGCAAGTCTCTGCAAAGCACAAACAAAAAGGGGATGTAAAAACAGCCATGAGGAATCCCATAGAAAAGGTCTTAATTAACCATGTATGCTATTTATATAGTATCACAACTTCAACGATGTAAATATTTGTGCAACAAAAAACCAATTCAACAACAACGCAAGAAAACAATTCAACAAAAATATTTATGAAATAAAATCCGAAGCTGTATTAAGAAATTGTTCAGAATTGTTATTTATTTACGTTCCATAAGAATCAAATATAATTCATCTTCAAAGCATTCACGGCACTACAAGGGCAGGAGTCAATTAACCTGTATCTCATCCGGGAATGTAGCACTGAAAAGCAATGTTTGTCTTTCTCCTGGGGCAGGCATGTCCATTTGTTGAACAATCTTCCTAATCTGCTGCTCAAATCCCATGTCCAACATTCTGTCAGCCTCATCTAAGGCCAGATACTTGATCTTTTTAAGAGAAACTCTTGCCCTCTCAATCATATCCATCAAGCGACCGGGAGTAGCAACTAAGATGTCAACACCATTTTCCAAATTGCGGAACTATAATATGAAGAATTCAAGGGACATTAGCAGCCTGTAATTATAACTCTTTTTTTATTCTAATATCCGAGTAATCTTTTATCTCATTTCATCATGCGTACATACGATGTAGCACACTATTGTATAATTAACTATATTATCATCATGTTATCCACTTAACAATCAACATAAGTACTCTTTACCTAGATAATATTAGTCACTTGAAGACATAAAGACATGTAAAACGCAAACCTGTGGACCAATCGGTGCCCCTCCGTATGCAACCACAATCTTGACCCCTGTGCGGTGAGCAAACTTGGTCGCCTCCTCGTGTATCTAACATTTAAAAAAACATTACAAAATTAGCATTTATTAGGGAAAAAAAGAAAACCAAATGCAAACATCGAAAACTTCCAAAACAAATCAACCTGACTAGACAACTCTCTAGTAGGGGATAGAATAAGTGCAGTCGGGTACGCAACCCTAACCCCACCACGACCAGGGACGACTTGCTTCGAACGTTCCCTTATAATCCCACAAATAATCGGAAAACAAAACGCCGCCGTTTTCCCTGACCCCGTCTGCGCACACGCCATTAAGTCACGCCCGGCAACTCCTATTGGAATTGCGTGGCGCTGCACCGGCGTTGGCTTCATATACTTGCACCTCTTAATGTTCTGGTTCAGAGCTTCACCTAAATCAATCTCAAGAAAGCTCGTCACCGGTCGTGGCACGTTTGACCCACTCGCCTCCACCGGTACATCCTCATATGCATCAAAGTTGATAGCGGTACCGTCAACGTTAATGTTATCGGTATTATCATCATTTTCTGTCACATTTAGTCCCTCGAACTTGTCACGGATGTCATGCTGGTTCGGGTTTGGCTTTGGGTTTGGACCGCCCCAAGGTGAGTTGCGACCACGTCCACGGCCACCGCCACGTGTCCATGATGAACAGGCGAGTTCTGGTGAGTTGAAACTATTGTTAGAACGGGGACGAGTTGGAGTGAGAGTGTAGTTGGCATTAGAGATGCCATTGTTGTAGGTTTGTCTGAGGTGTGGTGGTGTGTAGGTGGGTCGTGTTGGGTGAGTGAGGTTCCGGGTTGACTCATCGACTACATCTACCCAAGTCATGGTTTGGTGGTTAACGTCTGTTATATACTGATATATATCTTCTCCACAAAACAAAAAGCGACAGAGCGAAGGCGAAAAAAGGACCTAAAACCGTGAAAAGAAAGCAACAAAAGTGTAGGGGAAGTCTGTGTGGTCTCTTCTCACTGAAGTTTTTGAAAAGAAGAGAAGACGGCAACGTGTTTGTGCTTGAAATTGTACGGACACTGAAGCATAAAAAAGAAAACCCAGCTAATATTTTATTTTAATAGCGTAAACAGAGAGAGAGGGTGAATATGTGAAGATGGTGTGTGTACGAAAACGAGCTATTTCTATTTGTATTTCTTCGTCTTCTCCATGAAGACAGAGAAGAGAACGACTCGAGAAAGAAAAAGACACGATTCACGAGGGAGCAGAGAAATGCATTTCCGAGAGAGTAGGAGATGAATTGAAATGTTTGTTTGTTGGGTATGAATATGATGGATTAACGCGCCAGGTAACAACTGAAGATATCGGGGCTTGATTTTGATGGCTGTAGAATCCTGTTATAGTGCTACGTGGAGATTATTTAGAAGACGTTTTGGAAACGCACAGCGAGAGAGTGTTGTAGGTGATTCTGGTTCTGGGAAAATATCAGTTCCGTGGCGGGTACAGTTCCGTTCCATACGCGCGAGTGGAAAGTTACGTTGTGTTAGTTTTGAGAAGCTCGAACGGCCAGGCTCAGTGTAGCCAGTCAGTAGAGTAGAGTCGGAATATGAGGAAATATTGCGATGCATTACCCATTATAGATCACTCGTGGTTCATTCATTAATTATCGTGCAAATACTAGTCTGGCATCCAAAATTGCTATCGATTTTATAGTGTGGTCAACGTCACGCTCAGGCTGAGCTGAGGCTGTTCAATTAATACACACACATACAAAATTACAAACCCATGTACAGCTACAAATTATGTAATGGTGCCAGTTAGCCTCAGCCACCAAAACATGAAAGCATTGCCAATTCAAATGGTGTCTCTGTAGGCAAGCTCGACATTGTCGCCATCCCTAGCCATACAAGCTAGTTTTGGATCCAAGGGTTTGCCATCTGGTGTTGATCGCATATTAATTGCAGGATTACAAAGCTGATAATAGGGATCAGTTCCTTTCCATGGCTGGCTGAGTCTGAACATTTTCCAAGCCATAGAGGTCAAGTCCAAGTTTTATCTCCTACCCATTTATACATCTTTTGATGATGAGCACATGGTAATATTGAAAGCCGCCCATTAGTTAGCCGGTCTAATTGTCCCTGGCTCACATAAAGCTGGGGTGGTTTCACTTCACCATCGTATCAACTGACAAAAAGCTTGGCTTTACGTATCAAAGAATGCCAAAATTTGTTCGTAATGTAAGTTTTTTCTCTATTATTAACTGGTCCAGCTAGGGTGCACGCACCTGCCAAAGATGGGGAATATGGACAAAAAATTTGGGGAAATTTTTTCCGCCAAAATTGGAAAAGGCTACTAAACCGGGCGGAGCATAGCCAAAGCCGTAAAAACTAAAACTGAACCGGCAAAGGAAACTTGGTTAACATGATTTTGCAGAATTGAAGGGTATTATTATTCTAGAAATCAAATCTCTAATCAAGTTTGAACAATAACAAGAGCATCTTTTGATTTCTAATCAAGTTTGAACGATACCAAGAGCATGTACACTAAATTCATTTGAAATGGGTGTGTCAAAAAATACATTTTCCAATAACCTTGCTAAAAGCTTTCCCAGCGAAACATCCTCAATTACTTTAAAAAAAAAAAAAAAAGTTTTTAAGGCAGAAAAAAAAGGGGAAGGAGCGGGGGGGTGGGGGTGGGTGGGTGGCGCCCGGAACTCGTAAGCTCTCATGTCTACCAAAGATCAGCTAACTTTGTAAAAGCAACAAACTGCAATAGTGTGTGCCAGTTTGAACAAGGATGTATACCTAGATATATAGTTTATTTAAAAATGTAATTACATCCTTCTACATAACCATGACGGCAGTTTCTGCGAACAAGATTATGACGTGTATATACCAAACCAGCGACCTCTCCACCATTCAATGAGTTCATACAGTATATGGTATGCAAATCAGTTAGCTATATGAAAGTGTGTCTGAGGACATATTTTCCGTTAGTAAGCGCTTCTCTTCCTCCTCAACTCTTCGTAACCATTTTAATCCAAGATCACATCCTGCTCTTACAGCAACCTCAAACTGTTCCTTTGCCATCTCGACTGGATTCTTCAAAAGGCTTTCTGCATTCATCCTTGCTTTCTTTGCGGGGGAACCCCTCTTTGAATTGAATTTTGTCAAAGATTCTGGTACTTGCACACCTAAGGCATGCCAATAAACCAGTCAGGGGGAAGCCCAAACCATGTAAACAAACTAGAAAGGTTATTTACATTCTGAAATTTTCTAGACAATCAAAATTCTATTTTGTTTTTAATATATATATATATATATATATATATATATATTACCTAAATAATCTTCCAGAAGCGAACTCACAACTACCCTGCATGGCTCATTTGCATTCACACTAAATTACAATGATCTGGTTGTGTTGATGCAAGATCTATTGCACAGATGTATTGTCATGAGGAATAAGGTTCTCATTTTCCTCGAATCTAGGATAAGCAATGTTGACTAATATCCATAAAATAAAAATAATCAATCATCTTTACGAAATCGCAGAAGTAGCCCAAAGATTTCGGAAAGCCATAAGAAGCTGGGAACAGCTAACCTCTAAGAAGGAGAGATCCATAAGCTATAGCTGCACCAGCATGTCCCTGCACATATTTGAAAAATAGAAGATCAGATCTGTATCAACATGCCAGTTGAACATTCTCAAAACACCAATGAAGATTCTTTTATCATCTAGCACCAAGCATGTGCCCGTTGTGGCATGATAGGGGCAGCACTTGCACTCCCCAGCCAATATACTGCACAGTGCATTGCTTGCACACCCCAGCCTAGGCATCACGAAGGGCAGCAACTAAGCATTCAGTTGATTAAGCATAAAGAATTTGGCCTTTGTGATATCTATAACTCTAGTAGCTTCATAAATACAAGTTATATTGATAAGCAAAAACTGTACTTCCTCTCCCCAAACATAGATGCATTTAAGTTTAAAACTAATTCACTTTGACTCTAGACTTGGCTTCTTTGGCCAAATTGAAAGTACAGTTGATAAAAGTTCCTTCACTTGGCAGCTAGTGAGGCTCAATGACTAGTTCTATGAGTCCAATCCCATCTATACTAAAGCTATGCTGCTCAGTCCAAACAAGTACAGTCAAACTTCACATAACTTGCAAATAATTTAAAAGCATCTAAAGAATTAACTATTTCTTCCAACCCATCTCAAATTTAACCAGTTTTGCCCAATAACTATTTCACAGCCAACTTATCGACGAATACGAATTTTGTGATAACTACTAATAAGAGATAATTCCCAACAACAAAAATCCCATCAATGACAATCAGTAAACTGCAACACATTAAGGACAAAGAATAACTTTACCTTCTCTGATGCCCTATGGAAACACCATAATGCTGAGGCAATATCTTTCTTCACACAGTCTCCCGTCAAATATACTGAACCCAGGAGGTAAAGTGCACCTGGATGCAACTGAAATATAAAAAGCTACATAAAATTTTGAGATACATTCTGAAAGCATCATAAAATATGGATCTGCTTCAAGGACATACCTGGTCAACTGCCTTTTCTATATAGTAGAAAGCTTGTTGATCCGATTGGACATAATCATTCTATTCAAATCTCAAGTGCAAAATATTAGAATACAATGCTGATTGAGGCAAAGGGACCACAAAGAATCATTAAGAATCAACTACTTAAACAAAAATAAATAAATAAGTTATCTGATATGAATCCACATCTAAGGTGGCCACTTAACACTTTGAACAAGAATACCTAAGATTTAACTGGACTACTCAATGAAGTCTAACAACTACTTGTAATAAGCTACTTAAAATACTCATTATACATGGGTAAGTAAAAACTTTTCATAGCAACATGAGCACAGCATTTACAACCTGGTCACTATTATGCAAAAGCATAAGATAAGTTTTTCGTTAGATGTGACAGCAGTTATACCTTTCCAGTAACCTTAACTAAATAAACATCTATATTTCCCATAAGTTATATTAATGTGCCAAGAACCAATATATTAGCAAAACCATGAGGAATGAACAGCCTAACCTCAACCCTCAAACGGCAACCTAATTCATATTGAGCATCTGGATCACCCATATTAGCAGCTTCTACCAATAAAGCAGCTCCTCTAACAAGACAAAAGAAGAAATACGATCAACCATGTAAGTGAACATTGATCCGGGGGTAACAAAAATGTGATAAAATGTCACTTAAGAACGATGCAAATATTGAAAAGTAATTACAAAATAACTATGAAAGACTACAGAACCAAAATGTACATGCACAAAAATAAGAAAGCACCATAAGATGATACAATGTGTTGCACAATAAATAGCATTTGACATTATTTGGCTCGATGAATATACAAAATTTTCAATGATCTCTTCATCTCAAAGCTTCAGATGCGCCAACTGAATAAGTTGAGAGCAGCCAGAAAATTCATTCTGAAATTACAAGTGATTTCTACATAGCAAACCCTCATCGCAAGCAGCAAAGAAGATAAATATAAATAAATGGGTCACTAGTGAGAAAAAGTAAAGCTTTCACTTACATGGCTTTACATGCTCCAGGAACATGGTACTTCAAATGCAATTTGGATAACCAAAACCTGGCATGTGTATTTGAGTTGTCAGCCTCCAGAGCCAACTCAAAATTCTCCTTTGCTGTCTGATATCAAGAGCAAAAAAAACAAAAAAAAACACGCATTCAACGACACCAAAACCTTCACAAAAAAATTAAATTAAACTACAATTTTAATGAATTGCATAAAAGAAGTTAGCATACTTTGAGAAGAGGGATTAGGCGGCGATCATTAAGTTCGCAGTAATCGATGACTCGATCAACTTCTTTCAAAGCGCTCCATCCTTTTGCTATCAACTCCGCCGCTTTCTTGTTTTTGCTGTGCATCCATCTCTGAGATATAAATCCGCAAAGCGTGAGTAATTGGTTCAGAGGAAAGTGTACTGAGAAGATGGAAACAGTTGACCTGTTGATGTTGATTGAATTTGAGAAGCCCTATAGTGGCGGATTTTATGATAGAGCCGTTGAAGATTCGTCTCTGCATCTTGTCTGAGACTGTGACTCTGCAGTGAGCGGTGAGGTCTAGTTTGGGCGACCAGTGAGGTATCGTTTTCTGAACCGGAAAAATAATAAGGGTAGGAGGACCGGGTTAACTCGGTTTAAATTCATAAAATTCTTCAGAGCAAGGCTCTATCAAAATCCATATCTCTCGGTAGCGTCGATGTATTGCCACGTCATTCTACCATCTATTTAACACAAATTATTTGAGGTAATATTTGAGATGGGATCTAATATAATTTCTTTCGAATAATATTTTTCACTTTAAAAATTATATAATTTTTTATTTTAAAA
>JANLJB010001541.1:42586-87220 GCA_026212285.1 Bursera cuneata | reverse complement strand
TATTTGAGATGGGATCTAATATAATTTCTTTCGAATAATATTTTTCACTTTAAAAATTATATAATTTTTTATTTTAAAATTTAATTTTTAGTATTAAAATATTGTTTAAATAAAATAATATTAATTTTTCTTTTAAAAATTTATCACAAATTTCTTTTCGNGTGATATATCAAATAATACGTTATTACTTTATCTCTTGTCAATTTGATTTAAATCTTATAATAGATTATATATTATTAACGATATTACAACCCACATCATTCAATCATTATGTATCATAATATTACATTTTTTTAACAAGTTATTTAANGATGTGATTTTAGATAATTGTTAGGAAAATCACATTATTATTTTACAATATCAAGTTATATTGATATAATTTATAACTTGACATATGAAATCATATATTAAATATATGATAATTTTTCATTGATTGCCATAAAACTTAATAGATAATTGTTAATAAAAGATTATTAAAAGTATAAGTTATTAATAAATATATTTTTCATACCAAAATCTTTATTTACTATTAATAATTTAGAATATGATCGAAGGCCTTATGAGTTATGACAATGTAACATATGTTTGCTAATCATTGTATAAATCAACCATGTACTTTAAGAGAACGTGTTAACTGGATGTTGTCTCCAAAAGCAACATTAGCCTCTTTTCCTAATCAATAAAAGGTGACGTCCTATATTTTATTTTTTGTCTTATATTATCTCTTTCTTTGACATTTTGTAAATGATTGTCAAAAATCTCTTCGTGTTAATTGCCGTTGAGGTTTAACAAATTTTGTTATTCTCATAAAATAAATTTCTCTTATCAATTAAATATTAAAATTTATTTTTATTAATAAATTTTTAAAAATAAATATTAATTTAATAAAGATTTAGAGTCAAATATTTTTTTTGAATTTACGTGAGAGTCAAAAAATACCCCATAATATAGAATTCTAACACGTTTCCTGCAGTAGGCCAAGAGTATCTTTGACAAAATAATGACAGCGTAAGTGGAATTGGATTGCGTGGTTGTAAGTTGTAACACGTCATTCTTCTATCATATAAAGAAATAAATAAATAAATAAATTATTCTCAAGTAAGTCCTCTACATTTCTTGTTGGCGGTGATGTTCAAGCGTTACTCTGCTTTGTGGAAAAGTACACGCCTGGCCTGGTTTGCGCTAACCCTCCCAAATACTCTTCTTAAAAAAATAATTAAAAAAATAAAATTTGGGTCCCTTTCATTATCAACAGCTACTTTGCATTGTTTGACCAAAAAAAGATTTTAAATAAGCATATTTGAAAAATACGAAGTACACATTCAGATCTCACGTCATGTCAAATATTATGTGTAACCATTATATTTAATCTTTTTAATTATGAATGGGATGTTTTATATCTAAAATAATAATAAAAAACCCATTCAATTTGATTATTCTCATACTTATTTTTATGAAATCACACTTAATAATAAAAAATAAATATATATATTGTAGAAATAATAAGGTTGAATATCATAAATAGAATATAAAAAATCCTAAATTAGAATAAGAAATTACTTATAAAAAAATAGGAATTATACATATATGGAGAGCTAGGGGACACATTGGGGATAAGAAGAAAAACCGAAGCCTAAGTCTGTCTTTGAAACATTACACCTGGTGTACCAATCTTGGTGCACTAAGAGCTTCCCGGTTTTGCTGAAGCCGCAAATATCTGGTGTTTGAATTTTGTTGCCATAAAAGAGGAGTGAGTCAAACAAAATGGGAGTTGTGAAGAAGATCTGGAACGAAATGGAGGTTGTAGCCGAAGCTCGTGAGGGCGGTACCACTGGATTCCACTCCTCTCCTCTCACCGTCGACACCTCCCTTTCTCTACCTTACGTGACACCTTGCGTCATGTGAGTAATTCGCGCTGCTGGATCTTGTTTTTCTTCAATCTTTCCTGCTTACCGGAGTAAACGTAATTTATTTTCTTGAATCTATTGGCAGAGAGTTGTGCAAGGATCTGTTCAAGAAGTGGTCAAAATTGGATGATTCTCGGTTCTCCGTTGAGCGAGTATCCGGTGGCATCACAAATTTGCGTGAGTGTTACTTACGGTGTTTCTTTAGTTGTTTTTAGTATTCATGAATATCGCTACGGCAACGCCGTTTGGATTGTGTATGCAATACGTGTTGATGTAATTACAATAGCTTGGATTCCAAGTCAATAGTTGTCTAAGCAAGAATTTACGCATTAATTGGTGCAGTTCTGAAGGTTTCAGTAAAAGAAGAAAGCGGAAATGATGTTTCCGTTACAGTCAGATTATATGGGCCTAACACTGATTATGTCATCAATCGTGAACGGGAATTGCAGGTGGTTAACTTATGCTAGCTTCTAGGATTTTTTTTTTTTTTTTTTTTAATCATGTGTAATTGTGTGTACAACTGCCTGCGTTGTTACTTTTACTGAGAACTTTGTTTGATTATAGTTTCTTGGTTTTCTTTATACCAAAGACAGCATCATCTTTATTGCTTTTTATTTATTTATTTGTACTGGTCTGTTGTTAATGTTTATAGAAATTAACAGTATAAGTATGTTCCTAGAGATGCAGTCAATTTTAGGTGGAAAATCAAGCCATGTTAGGATAAATGTTTTATTGGTGTGCTTAATGCAAATTTTGGTCCAAATATTTTATAGCTTATAGTTGAATTTTAACTTTAAACTTATATAATCTTTCTGTGTATATTTGATGACCTTATAGTTGCCTGCTTTACTTTGTGATTCATTGCTGCATATTGTTTTTAGGCTATCAGATACCTCTCAGCTGCAGGATTTGGTGCCAAGTTGCTTGGAGTTTTTGGAAATGGCATGGTACAATCCTTTATCAACGCGCGTACTTTAGTTCCATTAGGTAAGCATGAACAGCTCATATGCCATTGTAGGATCACTAATGTGTTTTTACATGACAACATTCTGCATGAACATTAATGGGCTTTGAGCGACTTGCTTAAAATTCCTTTTATGGCTCTCTCAGTAATTTGTTATCTATTGAAACACAGTAGGCTTTCATGGGTTTATAGGAGGAAATATCAACACTAGCGACAGCCTTCTTTCAAGTTCATCAAAAAATAAGATCAATTCTCACCATTGGATGCTCTTGCTTATTCTATCTTGAAGTAAAAACTTGTTTTCTCTTTGAGAGCTTAATTTTCCTCTTAATTCTTTAGTTGTTATTGAAATTACTTTTAATTTTATTTAGCAACCCTTTACTAACTTCCCCATCTATTTATTATTGTCTTATTTCAATTGACTGAACACGAACTAAAATACAGAAATTGTCTCGTGCAATTCAAGCATTTAAATTTAATGTTGTTAGTGACCTTGCACCTCCCTAGTGTTCTGGTTTTAATCCATTTTCATTCCATGGCAGACATGAGAAATTCAAAGCTCGTTACTGAAATTGCGAAAGAACTGCACAGATTCCATCAAGTGGAAATTCCAGGTTCTAAAGAACCTCAGCTATGGAATGATATCTCCAAGTTTTTTGAGAAAGGTTTCCTTCTGGTTTATGATTAGTCGGCCATTATAAATATAGTGGTCTAAATTCCAAGTTTCAATTGTTTATCATTATTGTTAAAATTAAATGTCTTTCATAGTGTGTTATTGATATTATGTTTGAGTTGTGTCCTCTTATTGCAGCATCTGCTCTTAAATTTGATGATATTGAGAATCAGAGGATATATGAGAGAATTTCGTTCAAGGAAATTCAAAAAGAATTAGCTGAGCTTAAGGTAATCCCGTGTGGTTGAACCTGGATTTTCCTGAAGTTTTGTTGTTAATATAATTAGTGAACCTTGTGGACCAAAATTTAAGTTAACCCTAGGCAATTCGATAGTCTATTAAGTTTAATGTCAGTTGGCAAATGATGTATTTGTATCTGAAACTAAGCCTAAAAGATGTAGTGTTTCCACTGTAATTTTGTGCAGCAATGTGTTTGAAATCTTATCCTAGTTAGTTTGCAATGTAAGATACATGTCAATGGCTAACACCATAAGATATAAAATATCCATAAAAGCAGTCATGCACTTGATGATATATTATTTTTTTCCCCTGATCAATTTGGATAGTTTGGTCCATCACAAAGTTCTAACTTTAATCAGCCCTATATGAGGATCTAGTTTGTTTAACTGTTAAGTGGGTGCTGAGAAGTATAAACGAGTCAGAAGACATTATCTTTCCAGCATCATACTAAGAACCCCTTTCACCAGTCATCCTCCCTCTATTCTGTTATAGTTCCTGGTGGTAGGCAATTGTGAAACAGATAATAGAATTGGTTTGTGTTAATGAATGATACTGTTTTATGATTAGTAGACCCTGCTGCATTGCTTAGTTTGCAGTCCTGATATGCGGATTTATGTTTTTTCATAAAACAAAGAACTTTTATCATATTCATGAGGTATGTCTCCTTCTAATGGAACAGGAATTGACAGGACAACTTAATTCCCCAGTGGTGTTTGCTCACAATGACTTGCTTTCTGGGAATATAATGGTTAATGATGAGCAAGGTAAGATAGACGCTTGACTTTTAGTACATCCATTTCTTTGTGGAAGAATAGATGTTCTATAGTTTGTTATTACTGTTTATTACATATGCAAACACCTCCTTGAGCCATTCAGGTTCTTCAGTTGATGCATTCTTGCATTCCGTTGTTTCTTTTTTATGTTCAATTTCTTAGTCTTGTCTGTTATAAACCAAATATAAACAATCCCAGAATGTACTTATATATACCTTGAAAGTCTTATGTGATGTAGCATATATATAATTAGTAGTGGGTTTCTATCCTACTTCATGCGTTCGTGAATGGGATGTATAAGGCACAAAAGGAGTAAATTTACATTGACCTTTCTTGATCCGTGGCATGTTTTGAAGATGAAAGTGAAAGGCCTGGCATTTTTTACCCTAGAAGTGAGACTTATGCCTCAATATGTTGAGCGTAAGTTTCATAAATTTTAAAGTTTATTTTAGACACACTGATGACATATGGAACTCATTATCAAGGAGTTATTATCACAAGCATGGATGGTGGCTGACCTATGAAACAGACAAGTACGAATTTGATAAAACTTGTTATTTTTGCTTAGTCCAATTGGTAGTTTAAATTTTTTTTTACCTTCATATATAAAACAAGGACACTAGGCATGTCTGGACATATGTCATGTTTATGACTTATGAGATGCCCAACATATGATATAGGTGTCAATGCTTGAATTGGTTTCTGACATACATGTAGTGATGAAGAATGATGCTGAAACATATCATTTTTATCTGGTATTGTTTTTTAATTCTCTTGTTATTGACTTATTTGTTTCTTTGGTGAATGTCCAGAGAAACTCTACTTCATTGATTTTGAGTACGCATCATATAATTACAGAGGCTTTGACATTGGAAATCACTTCAATGAATACGCAGGCTATGATTGTGACTATGGCTTGTATGTTCCTTTTTCTTTCGTCTACTAGCTTTCCTCTTCCTTTCAATTGTGGCGATGGCATCGATAGATTATATCTTATGAATTATTTGAATGTGGCATTTATGTAGATACCCAAACAAAGAAGAGCAATATCATTTCTTCAGGAATTATTTACATCCTGAGAAACCAGACCAGGTATGTGATGAAGGTTTGACTTATTGTTTCTTCAGCTCCTTTAAATGGTTTCAAGTTCGAAATACTGTCCCAAAATAAAGGACACGTGATATTTTTGCTTGAATTATGGATGCATGATACCAAGCAAAGAGAAGAAAATTGTTTATATGTTCAATCTTAACATATGATTTAATACCATAAATGGAGAGGACCAGAGTGTCTGTACCACATGTTACAATTTTAGTGAAATGCTCAGTTTGGAATCAATGCAATAGAGATTGAAAATCAGATATCATCTGCAAAAGGGGATGCTTCTCAAATCGCACTTCTTATCCGTGGAAAGAAATTTTACTGTTGCATCGTAGTACACCATACACATACACACACATATATTTATATTCTCTAGTCGAAGGTCTCCTTATGCTGTTGTTTGTTATCTGTAGGTATCTGACAAAGATCTTGAAGCCCTCTATGTTGAGTCAAATACATACATGTTAGCTTCACATATATTTTGGGCCTTATGGGCACTGATCCAGGTATGCCACTGCTCCAGCTAGCTTTGCCACCTCTAAAAGCCATAATATCTAACTTTTCTTTGTGTTGGTTGGTTATAGGCAAAGATGTCTCCGATAGATTTCGATTATGTCAGCTATTTCTTCCTACGCTACAATGAATATAAAAAACAGAAAGAGATGTACTTGTCGCTTGCACAATGTTACCTCTCAAAATCGAAGATACCCAAATAAAATTAGTGTTTTACCCATCATCAGCTTCTGTATGTTACGAGAGCTCCTTAGTTCCTCCAGTTCAATATTCTTGTACAATATTCTTTTGTAGCCATTAATGAAAAGAAAGTTGAAAAAGAATAAGGACACAGAATGCAATGTAGTAGCACTGTGATTTGCTCTGTTGTATTTGAGAAACTTGGTGTAGTTGATATGTCTGTAATATTTGTTCTCCTTATTGCATAGAAAACATGTTCTTGCCATTTCTTTATTTTCCGTTTCTATTAGTGCTTTGTGGTGAATCAGTAGACAGTTTTGCTAGTAAAGGTCCTAGCTGAACATGTGCTGCGATACACAACACAAATTGGTGCTTAATCTTTTTGCATCCTTTTTGTCGAACAGAATCTAGTCAAGTGGTCTCTATCCTGAATTTGCCAGATGGTTGGGCAGTGCCCGGCTTTAATAGCTTCCGTGCCCTAACAATGACCAACTAACCTGCTCATGCCTTGATTAATAATTGATTGACGACACTTGCAATAGAACAAGAACGAGGCAATCATTTGTGCAAAAGGCTCTCTAATTTGACATGTAAAAGCTGTATATCATATAAATAATTTTAACACTAGACAGCTGGCAAAACATACATCCTCATCCATCGAGCATCTCTCAAGTAACTTGATTCCAATAGGAACCGACATCAATGGACTAGCATCATTAGCTCAGCGGCCTGCAATGCGTTGGTCTCTAGAGATCTATCAAATCTAAGAGACGTTAACAGCATAAAAACCAAATAGCCCGCCTCTGAAGGCAAAACAATTTACTGTCTTTATGCTTGAAGAACCTGGCAATGAACAATATGACTTTTCAGGCGGTTCCTACCTGCAATGCTTGACCACAGGTTCGTAACTAATGTCTTGAATTGCCCTTTCCCTGAGATAGTTTCCCAAAGATGTTCAGCAGACGCCCCCCTCACACCATCTGATTTTGAAACATCAACCAGAGATATGCTCATATTATTGCGGATAATGCACAGTTTTCCATTAAGCGGAACAAGTGCTGCTGCCTCCAAAGCTCGAGAGTTCCCCAAATGAGTCTTACTATCAATATGCTTGCTCCAAGAATCAGTTACTTCATCGTAAGCCCTGAGTTTGCAGCCGTCCTTACAGTCCAAAGCATAGAGATGTCCATTTAGGGAAGCGCTTGGGTTCCTCCATCCTGCTACCATTCCATCATATACGGGGTACCAGCTGTCAGTTTCTGGTTGGTAGACCTCACTAAGAACCTGACGGTGAGACCCAAGACCCTTCAAGAACCACTTTCCTTCGTAAACAACTCCAATGAAAGGCACCATTGCTGTACTCATATCTGAAATAAAAGACCATCTATTCTTGTTGGGATCATAGACTTCAGCAGATCTCAAGGACCGATGCACCCCCCCATTCTCTCCACCAGCAACATACAAGCAATTGTTTATGACACATGAACCAAAAAAATGTCGCCTGCGAAGCATATCGGGGGCACGGTGCCATTTATTAGTCCTGGCATTATAAAAAATGACTCGTCTCATTGATCCTTTTAGCGGGTCTTTACCACCAAACAAGTACAAGTGACATCCACTAAGAACGGCACAACCAAACCCAAGGGCTTCGGAATAGTCCTTAGGGACAGGAGGCAGTGGCTGCCAAAGCTGGTATATAGGGTCAAAAGCATGCCACGAGATTTTCCCATCTCGATCTCTCTTAATGACATATATCCATTCCTCTGCAATCCCAAGGCTCTTCCGGAGTGAGTAAAAGAAGTTACCAGACAAAAGTCGGCACCATCTTCTGCAGACTAGACGGAGCTTACGGTGCTCAACTCTTGGGACCCGAATCAGGCAAGCAATAGCAAGATCATCGGGGAGTCCTGGAAGCAAAGGAGATTGGTTTTGGTTTCGGCTCCGGCTCCGGCTGCCACTTGCTGGCTTATTCCTAGTTGGATGAATAGATGGTTTAATGTCAGGTTGAAGGCATAGCTTTGTACCAGGAACATATTTTTTAGCTCCAGCAACAGTTTTGAGACCTGCATCTACTCTGCACAAACAAGCTGTTGTATCAACCTGCACAGGTATAGATACGATAATTAATCAATTTTTTTCCAGCTACTTCATGACTACCACTATTGACACTCAACATAATGTGATATGCTGCAGTCAGAATCAGACACAATCGTACACATTGATCCACAGGTTCTTTCAGTTGTTATCTAATAAGAAAAATAAAAACAGACTCACCAACTAACATATGCAATTTTGAACACTTGCATGATTAGAAACAAGAAACAAAAACCAAAAACTGCAACCTTAATCTTATGATTGACTAGAATCTTAGCACACAAAAGTTTGCTGATACTTCTAATCTCTTTTCTTTAAAACACATATGAAACAGTAAAGAAATTCAGAGCAAATGTCTTGATCCCTGTATCAAGGCAATAGCAGGAGATTTATGAGCTTGAGACTAAAGGAACTTAAGCAGTAAACAAAGAAGGATCGCATTTGATGATACCAGTAACTGAATTCTCTACCTATAAACAATATATCAGTAAGAACAAGGAAATCCTAAAATTAATCTGAAAGGAATTCACATGCATGAATGTAGAAAAGCCGAAAAGATAGAAACTTTACAATAAATTAAATTGATGAGAAAAATAGGCAAAAGGTTGATCTTGAGTTTAACAGTGATGACAAATTTCCTACTTAAATCCTAAAAGCAAGATGCTTGTCTCTAATGCAACAATGAAGCTCAAAAGAACTCCTTCGATTGCACAAGTCTTAAACTATAATGTTTCAAATACTTGTTAAGGTCAAGAATTCAGGACAGAAAGGCTTTGTTTAAATCAAAATGCATCAAGCAGAGATATTAAGATGTTGAAATGAAAAAAGAAACCTAAAACATTTTGTTGTGGCTTGAATTTTAATTCGCAGTTGGAATGGATCAGCAAAACAAATAATACCGGATGAACAACCTAGGACCGAGAAGGATAGTTGATACCACTTCCGTTTATCAACAGTTAGTTAATTCTTTCACAAATTTCTGCGAAGGAAAATCATTAACAGGAGAATTTACCAAAGCAGGACTGTATATTAAATCAGAGAATTCTCCATCTTCATAAGAAACATTTAGGGTCAAGTAGCTTGACAACTACATGCCTTCAGAAGTTAAAGAAAACATGAATTGAGACATATGCCAACAACAGAAACCAGCAAAGCCCTCAACAACGTGAGAGGGTGAAGGAGCTCAGAAATGTAAGAACTTAAACAACTGATAATCCAACTAAGCCTTACATTGCATCTATATACATGTGTGTGTGGTAAAATTCAACACAGCTAAATTAGCAGAAGGGTTAAGCAAACAATTTACCAAAGGTGGTTGAATCATTCTGTCCATTTTTCTTCCTTCAAGAAATCGTCAAAAGCGGATTAACAAAGCCCACCTCAAACAAATTTTTTATCTTCCAATCACCATTCTTGCACGAAACAGAAAAAGAATAACAAATGCATAACTTCACCTCCAAATTTAACTTCAATTACAAGACAGACGATCGACGGATGATCTGCGAAAAAGAAAGTCTCTCCGACTTCTAGAAGAACTGACCTCTTCTTCGAAAATCCCAGATCAAATAAGCGCAGTTAAGCCAAAAAGAAAAAAAAAAAAAAACACCTCAAAATCACAACAGAAACCCAGAGTCAAAACCCTTGAACTGCAGTCAACCACAGTTGATCACATCACAAATTCAACATTATTACATCATTATGAGCAGAATCCATCTCCAAAATAAAAAACCCACAAAGAAAAAACCTCACAAGACAACCTGCCATAGCTTCCATAGAGATTAAACAGAAACCCCAGAACGGCAGAACCTTATCATATCATGAAAACCCAAGAAAGAATAACCAGCTAAATGCAAGCCAGCGAGAAGATGGGGGCAAAGGGAGGTAGGGAGCACTGAAAGAGGAGATAGAGACCCCTCTCACCATTAATCTTCAGTGGAGTTCAGGGCCCATCACTTCAATGGCACAACCTACCAAGCACAAGAGCGTGTAATTCAAGAAGCGAGAGGTGAAAAGCAAACCTAAACCATTAAAAGGAAAAAGAAAAAAAAAAGGGAAGATGAGTTATGAATTATGACACTTGGTGGTTGTTTTATTAGGAGAAAGTAAAGAAATTGAAGAACAAATCACAAAAAGATTGGAACATAGCTGTTGTTTGAGACTTGGGCACAGGAAAGACGCAAGAAAAAAATTTAAAGTACCAAAGTTTCTTAATGGAGGTCTTTATATCTATTTTCTCTTTATTTTTTTTATTTGTGAAAGAAAACATGAGAATAGACAAAGATTCAACAAAATAAAAATATTATTGGCCCCACATCTCACAACTCCACTAAATGTTTTTACTAGTAAAAATATTTTCCAATAATCTGTTAACCCACCACATCTCATACATGCTCATCCACAAAGGGTAGTTTCGTCATTAAGTCGTTGAGGTGTCTAGCGTGCTATGCTGATGAAGTGATGATCAGAATGGGCCATGGGGAAGTAGATATTCAAGATGAGTAAGATTGTATCTGTGATTAGACTATGATATCCACCGCCTATCAAATCTATGCCCTCGTTTTCTTTCTTTCTTATCAGCATTTTCACTTCTAATTATTGGGTTATAGAAGTGCAATGAATCAAAGAATGTATGTACCGTCGAAATTGATCCTTAGTATTTACACCATTAATCAGGTTGACACTTGACTTAACTCTGGAGTAACTACGATCTAGCGTGTAGGAGAATTATGGGCTACTAAACGACGTAACTGGGATTACAAGTGGGTCTCAATTGAATGAGCTAATTTCATTTCTGACATTCAAACGTGAGCAGAACATTTCCAACTACTATGATTTAAAATCATTACCTTTTCAACGACGGAAATTTCTTCGAAAGTCTGTTTGGGAAAGTTTGGAAATATGTATCCAGAGTAAGAAATGCGCTTGGATGTGAATGTGATGACTGAAGGAGGCGATGCAATTGCCTTATCCTTGGGGTTTAGCTTTCTTTGTGGATATATATACGAAAAATAAACTCTAAGCAATAAGTGCCCTACAGGGTCCAAAGAAGATCACTGGCTGGGAAAGATTTCGGAAAGTTCAAGCTTTTTCTCTCGAATAAGCTATCATTACTCTTCTGTATACGGAGGAAAGAGTGTCAACCACTTCACCATTACCATTGAAGGATACCGGAAGTTACTTTTACATTTCCAGAAAGAATAGAAGAAATATCTTTAACAAGACATCTAGTAATTCCTTTTACGTTATTAGCGTTTCATGCAAGTTTAGTATTAGACACGAACAGAAATTGGATGGTCCTAATCATCTTGTGGTTAGTTAATGTTGCTCTTTGTGAGCAATGTTCATGATCATGTTGGAGAGACTTTTTCTCTATTATTGGTAGCTCTTGAACGGCTCACCTGCATAGAAACGACACTACCAGAAAAAGAAAAACATCCCATATCTCATCAAGTAGAGTCCTCATTGAGGTGGATAGTGATAGGAAGTGACTGATGTTGAAGTGTTTGTCGACTTCAAATGAATCGTAGAAGAATGAGAACTAGTCCACTTAAGAGGGGTTAAGACCATGTGTACCACTGAAATAGGTACTACTTTCAATCTTATCGTTTTCTTATAAAAGTCTTGCACCTTTTGCTTTCATGATCTTCATTCGTTAGACAAATGAGAGGTTTGCGATGAATAAGCTAGTTGATAGTTGCATTCAATTAGTCATATTTTCTTTCTCTTTCTGCTCCACACAGTTGTAAAAAAGAAGATTGATACCTTTTTTTCGGCGCCTCTCAATCTCAAATGGCTACTTCCTACTACTTGTATAAGAATTTCAGTGTGTTATGATGAGGTAATGTAAACTCAAAAACTATTCGGAGCACTATGGTTGGAATTATGAGGGTCACTTTTCCTTTTTGAAGAGGAGAGACGTTGAAAGATGTCTTTCTCAACTTGGGGGACAAGACATGGTTGAGGTCTTTGTGGGGATTAATAAAAGTCATTGCTGTGGGGTTCACATCATTTTACTTTCTCATGCATGCACAAAGTATAAAAGTTGTGAATACAAATCTAGTATATCAACCCTAATAATCAATTTCATTTCAGCTATCACTAAATTCTTCGGCTGTTTCCTATTGCTAGAATGGGTTGAAAATATGCAAATGTTAATCAATTTCTTGTAACAAATCAATCGAATGTTACATTGCTAAGATAAGGTTTGACGATTAGATTTATAAACGTTTGAACATCCTTTATTTATAAGTCGACTTTTAAGGATGGATTCTACCCTATCTACATGTCACATTTCTCACTATCTTTGTGAGAATTGAAGTAGGTCTAATTTACCTCCCGTGGAAGTGTGTGTGATTCTAGAAGATATGAAAGAGTCTTGTTAACCATAATCTAAATGCATACGTTCACACAATGATTTAATTATTGATAGTCCAGCCAACACACCACCAACTCCATCAATTCTCGATCGAACTTTCTTTGTGTCTTTGGTGTTCGTCCTTTGGTTATCTCCAACAAAGGACAAGATTCAAAAGACAATCAAGAAACGTGGAGTTGGTCAAGTACCGATGTATCTTTGGGTTCAAAATCTTACCTAATGATCATCCCCATCCGCGTTCAAATAGTTGAGTGTATTGTTTAAAGCCAAAGGCGTATGAATGGATGATATCGGGGTGGGAATAATTATTATTATTATATTGGATTCCTTGGCGTTGCTGGAAAGTCCACGAGCTGTCTCCACGTTTAGCATACGAATACAATTCCAACACTAACCAATTGCTATTCTTTCCACGAGAAAGGCGAAAAACGAGTTTTTAATGTTCTTTGCTAAGCAACTCCGTTGAATAGAGCTCTGAAAATTTGACCAGGTCCGGAAACTGGGAATTGCCGCCAGAGTAGTTGGGCTCCGCTACTAATAAATGAATCAATTTTGGAAAGTCCAGTCCAGTCCAGCCCAGCCCAGGGACCGCCCGGCTAATTCTCTGATGTTTTCACTCTTCATAGCAGTAAAGTCAATTTGGCATTGTCAGTTTGAACTAAATTCAATCCGGACGACCATGAATTGATTTCATTCCACAATCCAACAAAATAAGTAAATAACCTAATAAGAAACTAGGGATCAAATGGAGGTTTCAACAAGAGGATAAGTAAAAATCAAATATGATGACTAAACCAAATCACATATTCCTCTTCCAGAGATGATCAATTCCACTGTGCAATGGAACATTCTATGAGAAAACTGTAGCACAATACCAAAGAATATCGTCCAAAAAACTCAACCTTTATGTGATCAGATGATTCCTGCTAGCAACTGCCTAATACTAGTGGAGAAAAAGAGAAAAAAATTTGACCTGTTGTGACAAAATTCCAAGGTCACATTTTCTCAAGTATGTATCAACAAGGTAACCTGTATAAAAAACTGATTAAATGACAATCAGCTTTTCGTTTCTGGGTAATGATGTGACAATAAATGGCCTGGACGCATAACAAGTGGAAGCAAGACTTTGATATGTAACCAGCGCCATCAACTATCAACGTCTAAGATGGTATCTCTTCATCTAAGTCATTATAATTTCTTACACCGTCAAGGGAAGTCTAATCTATGCGGAACACATCATTTTGTGGTCTCAGCGTCCCAATCATAGTATGAGGGAATATAACCATGGAAGCCATAAACAATGTGAACTGCAGTAAAATAAACAGTAATTAGGAATGCTCCACAACTACAATATTGAACGCCCATTTGAAATAGACAAACCTGGCTGAGTGTAAATACATACCAATAGAGGTAGGGTCAAGAAACTCCAAATTGGCCACAAAGCAAAAGAAAGCCTAATTTGAAAAGAAGTTAGCAAATCAGATAGAGCAGTCTCACAAAACAAACTTTAGAAGGAAATGAATAATATGATTACTCTTACAGGCAAAAGGAGACAAGCCCAAGCAGGGTTACAAATGGCAAAGCAGACATACTGAATAATTCCCACTTTTCATCAAATCTCCTGATGCTCCATACTAACATACTTGAATAAAAGAAAAAGGCAACGTTCAACCCAAAACACACCATTCCAAGGTATAAGGGCAATCTGCAATAGAATCAAAGACACTTATCAATAAAGACACAGTTTCTTTAACCTGTGCAATTAATATGCCTATATAAAAGGTTCTTCACTTTTCACTGGGAACAGAGGAATCTTCTAATACATAATTACGGCCATCACAAGCGTTATCCAGGGTTAAAGTAGTCGCTGGAGGGTGAAGTTTGTAAGAAAAGAAGAAAATCACATTATATAAAGTACCAAGGATCTGGTTAAACTGGGATCCTCCACTTTATAGAGACCCAAACTATAGTGAATCTCAAGAAAATATACACATTATACACACCAAGGAATTTGTTAAGACCAGATTCAAGACTACAGCTGTAAAGATATTCTAGCTATCTGAAGTAACCATATAACTTTTGGAAGATTATGATAATCCTGAAAAAATTTAAAGAATGAGGAATTAGCTAGAGGTGTGAAACTTAGACTTCTTGAAATGCCAAATTTATGATTAGAAATTAACGAAGAATGGAAAATTACTCTGATATCTACTGCCAGGATGCTACCCTAACTAATCTGATATCATAGATAAAACCATTCAAGTCTTTCAAGAAACACAAAATAAATAATTTAACAAATGAAAGGGACATAAATGAATTGCATGAATTAGATAATATTTAGTCAGATTTCCCCCAAGAAGTGACATTAGTTTTCTTACCAAATGAATTGCATACTTCTGATACAATTGGACTCAATGAGTTGTATACAAAAGAAGTTCCTATTGAGGCTTAAAACTTCATGGACTTAGAAAATGTTCCTGAGGTTACCAAAAGTATTATGTACATCTGGCTGTAGAGGTTTAATCTTAACTTGAATATTGACTGACCTCTTTAGGAATATTACTTCAAGTAACTCTATTTTGTGCAATGGTGTGCAGAGGTTCCATAAGAATCTTCAAAAGTTTCAAACTTCAAACTTCACCTTGAAAAAGTGAATTGATGCTGTCAGTCCATAACAGGTATCACAAGGAGAAAATAAGTTAAAAGCCGTGTTTCATGGAAGTTGAATATCACACTCGTGTAAGTATCAAATTTTTTTTTTTTTTTTTTTTTTTTTGGGTTAAGCTGTAAATNTAATTATAAATTTTTTTTTTTTTTTTTTTTTTTTGGGTTAAGCTGTACATCTTAAAACCTTTATATTTTAATTTACGATTTGTCGATCAAGGTCTAGGCAACACAAAACATTATCTTCACACATAATGAGGCGAGTTTCCCATGTCAAGGGGCTCAGTTAACTTGCTAATGCTAGAAATAATTTACTGAATTGAACCTGACATCCTACTCGGCCTTTGCTTGTCCTTTCAATTACTAAGCTAGAATCAAATTGATTCTTCAAACTGGTGCATTTGCAATTTTTAAGTCATCTTTAGATACAACATTAAGATCACCTGTTATGCTTTTTAGATAGCAACACACAACTTCACCTGTTACACATCATCAGGACATCATGCAGTAGAAAAGAAAAAAGAAAAATAACTGTTAACATAAGGTATATTGCCAAATTCGTGCAAAGCTGCAGTTGTAAATTAAAGAGAGAAAGATATAAAAATAACTCTTCAAGAGAAGTGATTTGAACTTTTTGTTTGTTTCTACACCTTAATCTTTTACCACATGTTCTAACCATACTTTCTTGTTTGCTACTTTATTACACGTGAACATGCTAAATCACTCAAAAAAAAAAAAATAAATAAATAAATTGCACAAGCTAAAACAGCAATGAAAATACTGGATACCATAACTATTCCGCACTGTCATTCCCTCCTGAAATATCAAATGAATCTTATGATAAACTTGCAGCATACATGCAAACCATAAAGATATTCCAAAAGCTTCAACCTCTGATCAATGTCTGATGAGCAAACCCCTCCAACAATCACAATCAGTCCTTTGCCAGACTAATACTGCATCTTGAGACATATTTTATTTTTCAACTAATTACATTAAAATTACACATATTCACACCTTACAATTTTTAAATATACCAAAACTCCACCTTCAAACTAATTCAAGGAAAGAAAGGCAGCATAAATATTCATCAAAGGATATAAACAATCACTAAATAACAGCATACACAACCATTGAAAGCTAAAAAAATAAGCTGTATCATCTCAAACAAGCTTTAATCCACACCAGAAAATGGGAATTAAACATAAATAAATAATATAAAATCAAACTAACCTC
Source organism: Bursera cuneata (assembly GCA_026212285.1). Classification (NCBI taxonomy): domain Eukaryota; kingdom Viridiplantae; phylum Streptophyta; class Magnoliopsida; order Sapindales; family Burseraceae; genus Bursera; species Bursera cuneata. The sequence continues at coordinate 70,500 of JANLJB010001541.1, read as the reverse complement.
CTAATTCGCTCATCGTGCCATAACAGATAGATGAAATTGGAATGCCTGTCACCATAGTAGATAATAAACAGAGCTGAAACAATCCAAAGCACATTCTCCAAAATCTCAACCCACGTCCTGCCTCTTGGACTTTGTGGTGACAAAGGCTGCGGCCTAGAGCATGCATCATCTTCAAGGTCATCACCGCTCGAGGCATAACCCTGACTATGCCTTTGCCTCATATATCCACCAGTTGGTGTTCCACCAGACATCATTCACCCACACGAACAAAAAACAATAAAATCTTGTATTTATTTACTTCTTCAAATCAATACTCAATGCCGACTAAGTGTTTGTTCAATATGATCCTAAAGCTGAATGCAGAAATGACAATAACAAAAAATCAATCTGTTAACAAATCTTCCCAATCTCTAAAACCCATAAAAGAAATCAAATTCCTCACGGAAACCAGCTCATAAAATGAGACCACTAACGTAAAAAATACGAAAGAAAAGAAAAGAAGAAGGACTGGGACTCAAACGGGAATTTCACGACAAACCCATGTGGAGCCCAGCAGAAACTCCAGAAACAAACAATACCCACGTAGCAACTGCTTCGGGGTCGCCGGTTCCAGTAACTAATCAATGCAGAGAAGAAAGGAGGAGGGATAAATGAGTCTTTTTCCGTGGGATTGAGTGTGCGGTTGATGACGAGAGAGGATCTGTATAATAAAAATATAACAGAATGTTGAAGAATAAAAGAGATTTGATAGGGGGCAACGCCAAAACTATGGTGTGAGTGGTGATTCGTTTCGTGTGCCTTTTGGGAATGTTTGATTGGAACCTTCCATAATAAACTTCCAGAAATTTTCGTTTGATATTATACAATCTGTTGTTATTCTTGTCTTTGGATTTTTTTTTTCGGATAATAATGAATTAAATTAAGGTATATCTTTTTTGACTTGTTGGGTAGTTTAACCAAATTGAAGTCAATGACTGACGATTGATTAGCGGAGTATCAGACGGCTGAAGTCATGTGAGCTTGGCGTGTGTGATGTGTTGATTGATTCTTAAGAATCTAATGTATCAGAATAATCTATTGCTGTACTTATCAAAGGTGGGTAAGGCTCGTTTGTGCTTTGCTGCCTAACACTAACATAACAGTTAAGAATTCGGTGGATTAGATAGAGATCCTTGCTTTCTTTTCCTACTGCATTCGGTGGATCAGATAAAGCATGCTTTATTTTCTTATCTTGCTCTCCAATCCGTTAAAAGAATCAAATGTTGCAAACGTGTTTCAAGCGCATAAAGTAATCCTAGTGCCAATTATTAGTTACTTTTACTTGAATTTGCTTTATCCAGTTACGCACCATATGACTAAAGAAAATGATCTTTACAAGTAATATTCGGATAACAGAAGATAAGCTCACTCACAAGTTCTGATCTCTTTGAACTCCGCTGGCACCAATTTGGGCTTGCCGCAGCAACAGAGTGTTCAGGTTCAGGTTCAGGGGCATCATACGCAGGATAAATAACGTTGATTATCTGAACTCACACAAAGGAGATAAAAAGTTTCTTTGATTAGCTTATTTGTCGGAAACATGTAAGCTTCCACTTTATATTTTTCATTAGTCTAATCAATTTCAACATACCATATCAGTTTGCAGAGATTTAATTTTGAATAAAAAAAATTATTCGTTACCTGAATTGTACTATTTTAGTTTTGTCTTAGCCCTCTAAATTAGAGGAGGGAACCTATATCAAAATTACTTTATAAGAACATAACAAAAACCTTATTATACAGGAAACATCTCAAGAAAATTTGTGCTAAATTGTGTGTGAGAACTATGATTAATGGCTTCCACCTCCACACAAGCTAACCAAGTCCATCAATGTTGAGTATAACACATCCAGAGACAAATACCCCAAGAACTTTTTATAATCTGAAGCACCATCAGAAACGTCTGCTCGGAGTTTCATCTCCTCTGCAAAACCATCCTCCATTACCAACCACCAAGATATGCATCCATGGATATCTTCCGGGTCCACATGGGCCACTAAGCTCACTGTCTCGCCCTGCTCCAGCTCAAAGGACAAGCATAGAAAATCACGATTTGCTTTTATTCCCACCATAAGAGCTTCCTCGTGTAGCCATCGAATAACTTGGCTAGCAACCTATTACCGTAATTACAAAATGGTTACAGAATTCAGATGCACACCCAAATGCACTTGTATATAAATTTTCCCTAGTAATTACTCTGCCTCTATCCAATAAATAAAAAACATGGAAGGTTGAATCCAAATTATTCCATGTCTTAAATTGTATCTAGTTTTGTGTTAATTTCATCATTTACCACCACCTTTGTGTGAATCCAAATTATTAAAAGTTTCGGACAAAGTGAAAAAATTGTATCTAGTTTTATTTTAAAAAATTTGTGCCAAAAGATTCTCTCCCCACATATATATATATATATATATATATATATAGTCTTTTTGATATCCCATCTAAAATGCAATGCAGCAATTGGCAAGGGAGAAAGTAAAGAAAATGAAATAAGGTTAAGCAGTGACCCACCTGCTGTAGAATTATCACAGAAAGATCTGCCAAGTCACAGTCATATTTGTTCATAGAAGACATGTCCTCGGATCTCCATTTAAACAGGCCAACCACATTGGGAGTGCCTTCTCCTTCAACACTAATTCGATCATCATTTACCACCACCTTCGTCCGAAATTGTGATTTACCAGCATTCTTTACTCCAAGGATCTCTGATGCCTTGGGTTGGGAACCTGATTGAAGAATCGACTGAGGAACTTTTAAGAAGAGTGTCCATGAAGATGTTCGAGAATGCCAAGTGGGATGGGATATCAATTGGAGATACGGAATCCCACAGACCTAGAGATTAAAGAAAACAAAACCAAGAACAATTTCAACCATACATGAAAAACAAAAAAATGTAAATAACACAAATCTAACAAGACAAGGCAATACCACATTTTCCAGTTCCATGCGAACTTTGTTTGAAAATATTCTATGAGACAAAGACATGCAGAAATGACCAAGTAGACCAGACCAAGTCTTTGTTGGCTGACCAGAGACTCGAGTGCCTGCTGAACTGGATTTATTTTTTGCTCTCACATACAGATGCTCATGAAAAATCTGTTGTAGATATATCTCATAACAAACACGATTTGGATAACCCTGCCTCCTTTTCAAAAAATCATCCTTTTCTTCTGCCAACTTTACCCCATCAAATGAGTCCAGAGGCAAGAATGTAGATTCCACATTCTGGATGCCCAAACTGTTGACTGTTTGATCATCCTGACCGGAAGGTATAAGTGATATGACCACAGAGATCCCCTGACCCATGCCTAATTGAAGATAATTTTCCCGAATTCCAGTCACATTGACTCCCAATGATTGGTTAAATGCTTCACGATTCACTATATCAAACACCTAGACACAGGTAAAACAAAAGTAAAAAAAGTGAGAAAGGGATATAGATCTATTAGTAGAAAAGAAAAAAAAAAAAAAACTCTACCTGCTCATTAAAAATTGCTTGATGGACTTCACGAAGGAGTGAATGTGTTTGTCTAATACATTCATCATCATTCAAGGACTCCTCAGCTTCTTTAGAAAAGTTAGCTGAGCAATAGGTTTTAACCTTACTGGACTCATTGGAGCTATCACCGGAATGTACACCGAGAAAACCAAAATGAAGAGAATGGCAAGAATTTGGAGGTAAATTTATGGCCAGCATACCAGCTGAATCATGGTCAACGCGAATGGTGGATAGAGAAGATGGTCGTAATACAACTGTTGAATCATATAATGAACTGTCAAAAAGGTCAATGGTAAAGCCTTCGTTTCCAGAAGCTGCAGCTGCCACACGCTGCCGCTTAACTTTCCAGTTTTGCTGCAATCTATTCGCTTAATAAGTAAAATATATCGAGGATGTTGTTGAATAATTAAGGATGTAAGATACATTATTATAATAATAAATTTCATAATTTATGGAGATGAGTAAATTTATAAGGCAATATCTAATCACAAGACTTTTTTAGAATAAGTCTTATTTTGCAAGTAAATGGAAAGAAGATGATGAGGCCTACCCAGACAAGATACAATTTTTGTTTTTGGCAAAGTGATTTTTTTTATCAAACCAGTGAATTCAATTCTTCAAAGAAAATAAGGGAAATTTACCTTATTAGAGCGCCGTAAAATCTTGCTTCCTTAGCAATTTGTTGTTCCAAAGATTTAGCAGACTGCTTAAAATATTTACCCAGACTCTGGAACAGAAGCAACATAAGAAATCCCAATTATAAATGAGAACATATGAGAATAAAAACAAAAAAATTGTAGTAGCATAAGAAAAAAGAAAAAGATACCCTGTAACATTGTAGCTTGGTTGCTGCAGATACAGCAAGGTCTGAGAGAACTTCGTTAGGTAATGGTTTTGGCCTGGTCATGCCAGCAACTGTTACAGCATCATTAGCTTCCACCTGCACGTAATAAATCAAATTGAAATAGTATCATGGATTTAACACGATCACTATCTAACTCTAAAGAACACCTTCACTCAAAGTGCCCGAATCGATTACAAGAAGCACAAAACCAAGTAAGAACAAAATGATATAGAAATTTCAAGTCCTAAGAATTTTGCCCTTATTCCTCCAGTAAAAAAAAAAAAATCCCAGTAAGCAAGCAGTTGTATCAAACTTATTTTTAAGTAAAACTTCAGTGTTTCTCAGGTCCAATGAGCACATAAATCCATAAACAAAGTTTTAATGTCATGACCTTCCCCACAATTTCTCAACTACTAAACAGTATCCAAACACTTTTACTCGCATTAAAGCCTCTATGCTCCACTTCCATTCTTATACTATATCTAAAATAAGCTAAATTAGTTAAATAAATACATGAACAATGTAAGTAAAAATAACAACGAATTATCAATCGGAAAATTGAAGCAATAGCTTACAGTATTGATGAGGTCTATAATGACAGAGAGCTCCTGGTGAGCCAGCTGCAAGTTCTCCACCATGCTCTGCCATGGCAACGGTGTTGCCGCAGAGGACGAGCCGCTTTCTTTCGAGCTCTTTTTCTGCTTCTTACTATCATCTTTCTCCACCGCCCACGCAAAATCTATTCTCCGTATCAACGACACTCGCTTCTCATCGTAATCTACATCACTATTTAAACACAGAAAATCTTCAAATTCAGCGTCAATTACTAAAGAACTTTGAGTCTCAATTCATCCACTACACACACAATTGAAAACGAAAGAACTGCGATGCAACACGTATTTAACGTGACGATAAACAAAAAATGGAGAGTGAGAAAGGGAACTTACGGAGGGAAACGTTCGGCGCCGTTTTCTTCAATGGCGTCTAAGCGCTTGACCGGAAGTTGATCGAGTGAGATCTCTAGTTTTCCGTCCATTTTCTCTTGGTGATTTTCCCGGAAAATTTTTTGAAAGAGCCCTAACTAAGGCCGAAAGACATGTTTGGGTGTTTACGGTTTACCGATTGTCTACTTTCCCCGAAAAAAAAAAACTTTATAATTCCATTCTTGTCCCTAACAATTGTGAAATTGACCACCTGTATTTTTGTAAGAGTTGATAGTCACTTAGGCAAAATGGTCATAACGGACAGTTTTTTAAGCGTTTGCCACCTACAACTTTATATTGCAATTTTATAAATTGTATACTAAAGTGCTTTGTAATTAATTAATTAATTAAATATTCTCATTTGGTTATTTTTTATTAATATAAAATTTTTGTTAATGCCAAGGGAGTGATATGACTTTCTAATTAATAGTTAATTTGAAAATATAGGTTTAGATGGTTGTAATGAACAAGTCGTGGATGAATCGATGGTATCTGATCTTTATTTGACAGTTAGAATATTAACTAATCAACTTAAAGCTTTATTTATTTTGAGTCTTTAATTAATTAATTTCTTTTTATTTTTCAATTTGAAGAAAATGTTTGAAATAATAATCAATTCCAGTAATAAATTAAAACTTTGATTTCCCTTTTTCCCCTCATGAAACCAGGCTTGGGCTTGTTAGATACTCGGTAGATGATAGATAGAAATAACTTGGGCTTTGAAAAATGGTTCCCAGCCCATTTATGATGAATTGTGGGTCGTAGTAGCCTATTGGGCCTAGTGGATGTTTCCACGTTAGATTATTTGTATCTAACAGAATTGACTTTCAAAAATCAACTTGCGTTAGGTATGTAGGATTTTTTATTTTTATTTTTCATTGATGGATGAAGACTTAATCGAATTTGGTTATTTTTACTCAGCATGATCACAGCCACAGTTTAATAAACTTTGCTTTCTATCTGTGAAAGGTATGAATAAAATGAGGGTTAAATAGAAAAGACTCCTTATATTAATTTGCTACTGCAGGCGTATATGGGCATATATAGCTACCAATATACAGAGAAAATAGATTACTGTTTAGGTAGGTGAAAAAAGCAAGGCAAGATTCAATTGCACCATCACCATGAAAAAATTCACTTAATAGCAGGTTCCATGAAGACTACATGCATGCATGCACCTAGTTAAGGCTGGAACTCTGTAGTAGTTATGGCCTCCACCAGATCAAAGCAATTAAGTTACATCAATATCAATGGCAAATGAGTATGCATTAGAAGTGGAAAATTTTGATTTGCATTTGAAGGAGGACGGTACCGTACTATATATTAGGTTTAAGTCCACAAATGTTGGCTGTGTTGCTGAATTTCGAGTTCAAATTAACTTCAAACTGCTCGAGACTCTCCAATAGCTATATATGCTTCCTGGTTATGATCGATCCAATGAAAAACATTAATTATAATAACTATTTGGTGTCTGTCGAGTAACTTAATTGTTTGAGATGATTAACGCCTAAGGTAACGAAAACATATTTATATAGATACAGAGGTCCGGTTGTAGAGAAGTGCGCTAAATTACGTGAATTTGAAGAAGCTATATCTGTCGTAATCATCTAACTATTCAACTTATTCAAGTTATACTATTCAAATGAATAGTATAAATATTGCAATTTTGTGTACGAGCCATTTAAACTTCAGGAAGCTCAACATTCCATGCCAATATATATCTCTCAAAGAAAAAAGCATTGTTGAATGATCCAAGATTGATGCCGACAGAGTAAATTTCGAAACCCTAAAAGAAGATTACAAAGATCTCTTGAGAACAAAATGATCTCTTAATTCTAATTCATTAGAATAATATCCAAATGATTGATCTAATGAAGAAACCCCTCAACTCTTAGAAAATATGATTCACAATGTGGGTTTCTTATACTACATAAAAATAATAATCCTTTTATACTCTCATTTCCTAATTGAACTAATATTTATTTAATTAAATATTTAATTAAAATTTTCTTCCTAAATAGGATCTAACTAGGATTATTTTTAAGCTCCTAAAAAGATAAATATAATATAACTAGAATTCTGCAACAAATTTCTTTCCTAATTCTAATTAATTTCCATAATTTTTTACAATCGTTATGAGTCATTCAGAGTTTGGAAGACAATTTGATCCAAATCAAGAAACAAATCTTTCCGAAAATTGTGCATTCCTAAAGCCGATTACTTTATTTATTATGTTTATATCACATGATGAATTTTTATGTTACTCATAAAATAAAGCATTAATTTGTCTTGAGAAGAGAAGAGAAGACAAGCAAAACAAGAAAGAGAAGGGCCGGGTCAAATTTCTGTTGGGGCCACGGTTTCTCAACAGCTAGTCAGCAATCAAAGTTACGTGTTATTGGATATATATACATATATGTATGTATGCATGTTGGTGCCAGTCCAGAGCTGAGTCAGCAACGTGTAATTTGAAGCACAAGCATGGATAGAGATCAGTTTGTTCTCTATATATAGGTGCAGAGCAGAGGCACCAAAACCTCCCAAGTCCGGAATTTCTTCTCTTGCATATCCAAACCTCTATATACAAGCTTTTTCTATTTGCTACCTAAATTCTTGAACTTGCTTTATCTTCTCTGTTGTTCTGGTATTCCAAGTTGTAATTAATAGGAAGCAGAGCATGGAGAATCCTCTGCGTCTCAAGTCCTTGAACCACATCTCAGTTTTGTGTAGATCAGTTGAGAAATCTATTGATTTCTACCAAAACGTTCTTGGTTTCTTTCCCATTAGAAGGCCTGGCTCCTTTGATTTTGATGGTGCATGGTATATATTACCTCATTCTAAGAATCATTATGTTTAATTATATTGGAATCAATGAATGAAGATTATACAATTAAAGCTTAAGTTTTGATTTTTTTTTATCGTGGTTGTTTCATGTTTTGAAATGTTCTTGATTGATATACATAGGCTATTCAATTATGGCATTGGCATACATCTCCTGAAATGTGAAGACCCTGATAACATGCCCAGGATCAGCCAGATTAATCCCAAGGACAATCATATATCCTTCCAAGTAATTCTCACTCTCTCTCTCTCTGTTTCTTATTCTTTCTCTATTACAATGCATTTGAACATTCACAAATCACAAGCATGCTTACAGCTTAATTTGCAATAATATTGCAAGTTTGGTGTGTCAAATAATTACTCAGAATGGCTTTTGTTGGCAGTGCGAGAGCATGGCAACTGTGGAGAGATTATTGAACGAGATGAAGATAGAGTACGTGAAGAGTAGGGTAGAAGAGGGTGGACTCTACGTTGATCAGCTATTCTTTCACGACCCAGATGGCTCAATGATCGAGATTTGCAACTGTGACGTCCTGCCTGTGGTTCCACTTGCTGGAGAGGGCATCCGAAGGTGTTCAAGTTTCCACTGCAATTTGCAGCAGCAGCAGCAGATTCAACAAGCAGAGCAGATGAACCAGCAGCAGCTAGTGAATTGCTTTTCTCCTATTCACATGAATGAAGATTTTCTTCATTGTGCATGATCATATAATGAAATAAATAGATGTTATATTGTATTGATACAGGCTTAATTGTATTATATGTGAATAATATTTGAACCTTTTGTGGTAATGTAAGTAACTGTGTTACCTCTTTTGAATAAAACTGAGTTTGTATTAATATTCTAGATTGGTAGCAGCAACTTTCCTCTTTCTTTTTCTTGTTGTGGTTGATTATGGCTGTAACTTTGCTAGTCATTTTCGTGCTGAGCTCCTCTTTAACTTTTGAGGTTAATGAAAATTCTGTTAATTGCCCATTTGATGGGATTTAATTGACCCTCTTAGCCAAATTTAGACTTGTTTTTTATGGCTTACAGAATGAGAAACAGAGTAGATCTAGTAGGATATCTAGAGTTGCTTAAAGGGTTTGGTGCATACATAGAGATTAATTCTTCGAAAGTTTGCAGCTACGACTTGGAAACTTGAAGGCGTTACGTACTGTCTGGAAAATACTTCGCTTAGTATTGCAAACCTAGACGGAATGCCACTTCTGAAGAGTTATGTGATGATAGCATAGTGTTGAGATCTCTTAATTTGGAATCCAAATTGAAACCAAATTCCTCCTTCATCCGATTCTACGGCTTTTACTCTATAATTCTGTATCTAATATTAGATTTTCTACGACCCAAGATGTCAGTAGGAATGAAGTCTTAATAGCTCATTTTCGCATATAATAAAAGAAAAAGCTAGGGTTTTGGACAACATGGTTGCGACCAAACTTGATTGATTGAAACATTTAGCTAACTGCCAGCCAGTCAGTCAATTTATTAACATAATTTTGAATAATCAAAATAAATAAAATTGGCCCAACCTGTTCCTGATACGGAATCACAACACTGTACTTTTTTTATCAATACCAAACAAAATTGCGTCACTTCTTTTCTTATTTTGGTGAAATTAAAGGGAACTTCAAAGAAGAAAACTTGGCAAACATAGATTGGGATACAAGTTCCCAGTAAAATTAGTTTCATATATACTTGCATGGCTACAAGAATAGATGTTTACTGAACTGCAGAAATGACTCTAGAGACGGAGAACAGTTTTAGGACTTTCATTCTTACATGTGCAATTTATATATACTATGAATATTATTGTTAATTACATGTTAGAAAATCAATAGCAATAACAGTTAATGTCACATTGTAATTTCACAGCGGCTTTTGTTGACTTGGGGAGAAATTAAGGAGCTTTTAGCACCAACTATCATGGAAAGAAAATCAAAAGCTGCGCTTGTCTGGGGTTTACTTTTTTGTCTTACTAGAAAAATCAGATATAAGTAGTTGATTTAAAAATCGCAGAGGACAGGCTGAAGGACTTATCCTCATAAAAATAATAAAAAGATAAAAGAAAATCAGGAGCTCAAAGACTTCATCTAAAGTGAATTCAAGCTGCACTTGAAGCACACAAAAATTTTCACACTTGCATTAATAATCTCATAAAAGCTTCTCTACTAGTATATATGTCTGTCTAAAATGTAAATGACCATCCAATATAAAGTGTTCTCACACTTGCATTAATAGGAGTGTATTACTCTGTTCTTACCAACTTCATTCTCTGTACGTTTCATCCCAAGAGTGGATCACCTCTGCACTAGAACTAATCATTGTAGATAAATCCAGAAGCAAAAAACACAATCTCATTTCATCACAACAAAATCATAATGTGGTTAAGTTATCTGACAAATCATCAAACTTGCAGTGAAATCGTTCCAGAGTGGAACAAGCTAAAAAAGTGATGGATTTGCATACCATTTGGCAATTATCTCAAGTGTCACAACTTCAGATGATGAAGATATCCGTCAAAGTTTCGAGCCACTTTGGCCAAAACATTGAAGAAGGAAAAGAGAAGAATTAGGAGCTCCCTTCAGTCCAAAACATGTAGAGGAATGAAATTAGCAACTTGTTTTGGGCAGCAAGGAACCCCTATTTCTACAATTTTCGTTGTCTTTATGAAGAGAAGAAAGGGCAGAGAATACATAAGAAAACAAGCTCGGAAGGTAATGGTGTACATTTATGTGGGATCTTCACCATAGAAGGAAAAAGCCATTAAAAAGGTGCTGCTTTCTTGCAAGGTGAAGTGAGAGTTGGTTGCTTGCACTTTTGTAAGTTGTATTTGATTTGCTGTCATGCGTGAAGTGAGGTCTTAGGCATTTATGGCTGCATAGGCTAGCAAAAATGCAGCTTGGTTTAAGCTATCTAACCACCCTGGCCAAAACATAAATGCATAAGAGCAAAATGCAATTGTTCGGCAAACGAAAAAGAGGGCACTAGCTATTACTTCGTCATCAAGGCATCCAATTACAAGAGATTCTATTTTACTTAGATGAGTTACAGTTCAGGTCTTCATTTCTCCATTGTGGTCCCTCATGGTCATGGCCTTCCCAAATCCTATTCTTTACAAAGAAAGTAATGTCTTTATTTTGTTGCTTTTAGAAAAATGTAGCTGGGATAGCTTATTCGGACCATTTGATGCTGAACTGCATCTGTCTCTTCCATGCAACTTTATTTCCCTTAAGAGTACTCTCCTATTCTGTCTAGAATTTAGCTTTCTGCGCATTTAGTAACTCTAGAGGACCATTCTGGTTGTTACAGCCCATAAGCATTTACAACTTTTTCCCCTGTTGGCTGCATGCTGCTTCAATCACTTCAATAGATTCTGAATAGCGTTGGGCTTATTACTGAATTTGACAGATTGAGCTAGTGAATAGGGTTGCAGCTGGCCGCTTAATGCTTGTTGATTTTGTCTATCGTATTTGTACACTAAGTTTTGCTCTCAACATCTTAGCAGTTGAGGCTTCCTTGAGTTTGTTTTTGGGCCTTCAATGACTCAATGGGCACAGACATATCACCCTTTTCCCATTCCAAAGCTAACTATTTTACAAAAAATTGATTTGTGCAAGGTCCAGGAACAGACACGAAGGCTTGGTTGCTGAGTCTGAGTTGGTGCATTTATAGGCCACAGAAATGCTATAAAATAAGGGGGCATTGAATCTTGAGTTGGGAAGAAGCTATCCCCAATTGAAGAATAGTAATATTAATTAATTTGAAAGACAAGGAACTAAAAATAAAAGACTTGTCCTTTCGAAGAGTAACAGACATGCCATCCCGACAATTTATCTCGCATTTACTTGGAAAGTTACATGTTGAGTACGACTACTAGTCTGTTAGTCTGATATACTGTAGCTTCTTAACTTTATAATTCATATTATTTTCTGGCAGTCATCATCGCCACTTATGGCTTATGAGGGTCATAGTATAAGAATCCTCGTTGGAGATATCATAGCCGCAAAAATTTTTGTATGGCTAAATAAATCAATGCACAGGGATGACATCTCTGTTAATTAACATAAATGACTTTTATCTAAATATTTTTGTTAAAAAAATCCTGTATTATAAGGTTTCTGATCTGCTTAAGCTTTCATTGAAAAGTTCAACTTGTCAATGTGTACAATTGCGATTAACTTTGGAGATCATCATTTCGTTCTATATCTCTCTGAAGAGTGAGCTAGCCCATGTGGCGTAAGTTTTGTTTCAAATGAAGGTGTTGTTCATTAATTTTGCAAGCCAGGTAGTTTCCACTTCCAATTTAAAATCATCTAATTTTTCACTTCAAAGTCAAGGAGCACATGCTTCATCCTAGGTTCAAGCAATCAAGCCTATCCTCAACATATAATATAATGCCAATTCATTAAGCAAGTTCGATCTATTCAATCTGCTGAAATACTACTGAGTCAACATCATATGCAAGTTATATAGATTAATACTTGATAAAGATAGTCCAACCACAAAACCAAAACTGAACAAAGACATTTGTAATCATATTGGATAGACCAACAATCGGTTTAGTTTAGATAATTTCTCTTCGCCCTGAACCGATCCGCATAAAGAATTTTGAGTGGAAAGGTGAATAAATTAAACAAGCTTTAGCTAGCATATAGAACAATATCGCGTCGGTTGATGTTGTTAACTAGAAAATTGATTGAGGGTACAAAAACGACAGAGACTGGGAATAGGCGGTGGAGGGTAGGAGTCTTGGGTCCATGTGTGCTGGCTCCCCAGAAACAAACTCATAGGAGACAAATATGCCCAAACACTAATCAAGTTTCCACCACACAATAGCCTATTAATGCAAGCCAAACAAATTGCATAAATCTATTATTCAATGCCACCACTTTATTATCCTTGATTACAGGCAATAACACATGGTTTGCTGCTATAAAGTATATCTACCCACTTTCTAATCCACATTATTTAACTCACTTTTCAATTTGGTCATATTTATTGCCATCACCTTCACCTCAATTCCGTTCTCCACATCATACATGTATTTATATTCTACTTAAACTAATTGAACTTTGCAGTAGTTGATCGTCAGAGAGCTTGAGAAAATGGCAGCCCAAGAGAAGCAAAAGAAGGGATTCTTGTCATTTTACAAGTCTAGCATTAGAAGTCACAAGTCAAAATCTCAGCCAGTTCTTGTGACAAGTACAGTTCCAACAAAGAGTCCTGTCTCAGTGTCACAAGGCTTCTTGTTAAAGAAGCTGGAAGACTGTGAAGATCAAACTGAGCATGGTGGCCGCAGAGGAGTGGAAAGTGGAGGACGAAATGTGGTTGAGGCGAGGAAGTCAGTGTCTCACGTAGAAACAAACTTGGCTTCAGTGATCGCGTTTCTTCAAGTCAAGGTGTTGGTTTCTGATATGCCAGGATTCATGCAGGCACATGCCTTCAGAATTTCCAGACGAACCTATGATAGCTTGGAGAAGTTCAGCTCGAAGCACATAGCTTATAACATAAAGAAGGTACGCTAAATTCCAAGAGATTTAATGTTTACTCACTACAATATTAATGATATCATAAATGTGGCCGGAAAAGCAAATGGTGAACAAATAATACTGAGATATAGATGTTCTTTCGCTATTGAAGTCCAAGGACAAGCTATAGCTTGTTCAAATGTTTGTGATATTATTACCCGTTTGATGTTTCTTTTTGGATTTTCCTAGTAGATGCATGGCTAGTTTCGGTTCATGGAACCCCACTAGGAAGGAGATAACACTTAGATGAGATCAGTTCTCATCATGATGAATTGTTTGTAGTTTTCTTCTCTTTCTTCTTGGAGGTAGAATTCAGAAATATGTGGTGATATGATAGGATTCATCATTCATGGAGCCCATTCATCAACAGTTACTTTGATTGATTACCTTATTAAAAGATAATCAATGATAGGATGAAGAATAGATCAAGCAGCTGCCCATGTGAGGTAGTGCAATTAATGGAACCTGAAACTAGAAATCCTTTCAACTAGCTAATTAATTATATATATATATTAACTAATAATCACATCTTATTCTTTCTCTCTGATCTGACCATGTGTACAACAGTGATGATGTTAAATGTTAGATCCTAATTATCTTCAGCTAATCATGTGCTTCCTTCATATTCTCTTTCTGCAGTCCAATAATTTAATACAAGGTTGACATATTGTCTACGTGCAGGAGTTTGACAAAGTGTATGGTCCGGCCTGGCACTGCATTGTTGGTTCAAGTTTTGGCTCGTTCGTGACCCATTCAACAGGTTGTTTCCTCTACTTCTCAATGGAGAAACTATACATTTTAGTGTTTAAAACAAAAGTTCAGAAAGCTCTAGACTGAAATCATAAGATGATAGGTAGTTTATATTTAATCAAACACTGTTGCCCATTTCATCTCAATTTTCTAGATTACTTGTGTTTTTATATATATGATCAGTTACATGATTCTCTATGTTCAAAAGTCTGTAAATGACAAAATTATGCAATGAAGTGTCGTCTTTATATGAATAGTTGATTCATATTGAAGTGCATATATGTATTATTAGGTCACTGATAATGTAAATAAGTCAAAGCAAGGTTGCCAGCCAGAATTGATCTGGTGGTCCCTTGGGACTGCTGATGGCTGTGTTGGCCGCATGGTGATTGGCGGCATGGATTTGTCGTCATGATACAAAAGGGTGGCGAAGTCTTGTTTGGTTCTGCCTGCCTCTCATCACAGTCATATTATATATATATATATATGCACAAATTGAACTATATATAGGATATCTGAGAGGTGAGTAAAAGTCATTTCTATTTGCCCGTTGAAAAAAGTGTAGTACATTAATGATTGCTTGAACTGGAGAATTCAGCCAGAGTATCAAGTTATTACTGCAATGTTTCATAATCATATATTTATATCTACATAAACTGGTTAGAAGAAAATGGTCTAGATCTCCTATATACGTTATTTATTCTGATAGATAACTTGAATAGAATTCAGATGGGAAAGAGACTTCAATTTCTTCTTTATATACTCAAAATCACCTGACATTAAACTGAAGTGATACAAATCTTGGTTTTGATTAAAATTTGATCAAATTAAGAACTTCATATCCGCCTAGTTTTGGAAAATCCGTGAGACTGAGACAGCCACGGTTGTCTTTTTACCCAATAAGTCAATGAGAGCTAAGGAGATATTAAATTACACTTTGTACAAATTAGAAAGTCTAAAATATCATTAAGATATATATTATAAATTAAAGACTTTAAAGTAATATATGTTTTCATAGATGCATTGTATTAATGACTTGATACCTTTGAAGAATACGAAATCCCATTACTATTTTTCACTATGTGATTGACGGTATATGAAAGTCTATAACTATTCTCTTAAATATTAATTGGTAGCAATCCAAGCTTAAATGCAAAGCTCAATGGCTTAAATATACAGTTAAATCGATAAACTTCTTACACATATCAGCAGCTCCTGCCTTAAAATGTATTCCCTTTGTCGATTATGATTTTTTTGTTAATTGTGGACAAATTAAGTATACATTTTTCTTTGATCATGTGCCTAAAAAATTCAGATGTTGTCTCAATATTTAATAGATGGAAAGACCTTTTTTTTTTTTTCAGTCTTTAACGTATCATTTTTTAATAATAAGTTAGTCTTTAAATAATTTATTTATTTTTATCTGTTTGATTGTGATTATAACATCTAAATATTTATTAATTTTTTACAATTGTTTCTTTTTATTGATTATGAAAACTTTCGGTTGAAGTTCATATAAAATTATGGTAACCCTCATCAAGAAGGGCCATGATAACCATAAACCTACCTCATGTTGATGCATGGCTCTTGGAGCTTTATTTGTTAATTAATTAAGAATGATCACCCCATTAACGCAGCAATAGAATATCGACGACTGTATTCCATACATTATGTTTGATTAATCTGTGCAAGAGATAGCCCAAAGGTAATAAAAACAATAATTAAAGAAAATGAAGGGCAGCCACCAACAGTTAAATTAAGAATAAATTGCCAGACATGACACATCAAGAAAAGCACTTAATTATAAAAATTTCCTCTAAGCATTAATATTTTATTATCATTCTTGGACATTATCGCCGGCAGCTCAGCTTCTTCGTATCTAATGGAGTAGTGGCGATAAAACTTATACACAATATTATAAAGGGCATCAGTTATCTTACCAAAATAAACTACACCAATGAGAATCAAATTATTGAAAAGGGTTGAATTCATCATTGTGATGGAAAAAAAGTCTAAATGGAGCTTCAAATAATGATCATCATCAACAGGAACACATAAAATTCTTTTGGGAATCGATTATGGGATTTTCTAGTCCATCTCTAATCATACCAAACCATCTTTCATATCAATGGCACATTTAACAAATTATTTAATATCAGTTCATCAACTAACTGAAAATTCTAGGGTTTTGATCGAGTTTTCAGAAAGAAAAGTTTCCTGAATTGAGGGACGTTTTCTTTGTACATTACTCCCCATCATCAAAACCAAAATTAAACTCAAAATGGTTGTACTATACACGAAACAAAAGCACAAAGACATCTCTATAAACTTATTCAAGCGAAAGAGACAATATCACTTCAAACAGAAGCAATGGAAAGAACCGAACATGTATGTTCGGTTGGTACTATTATATCCCTGTAAATTCTTCTTAATATACATCTAAACTCATCTACCAGAAACCCACATTAAAAAAACTCGCAAGTTATGTGAGAATGTCCCAGAAACTTGAAGATGATAACTTTGACCTAGATCATGTACAAAGCATTATGATCAAGACTTACGCTTGTTCGGTTTGTGTTTGGGTTTCGGCTTCGGCTTATGGGCTAGCACTGGTTTGCCAAAAAAGCCGCAGATGCCGCAGCCGGAGACCTTAGGAGACGGCGGGTCGATGGTTGGTGATGGTACCTTAACAGTACGATACGTGCGTCCTCCTCCACCTTCTGATCGACTGCGCTGCATCATGACGCTTTGCGATGGCTTCAAGTCTGCTTTATCTTTATAATCTTCTGCTTCTTTGTGTCTCGTGCGGTTGGGGTCTACTGATAAGAACTTGTCATCCCATACCAACCCTGAGGAGCCTTGTCTCCTGAAGGACGCAGCAGACCTTTGCAAGCCAGCCATGTCTTTTATTTGTTTCTGCAAATTTTATGCAGTTCTCGCTACGGTTGTGTTGGAGCTTCTTAATCTAATGATGGAGTGAAAACTGAAAATAATCTTGTGTTAGGGACGTTTTGTATTATAAAGGAGAGGAGAACATAATGACAAATGTGGATATTTGGAAAAAACATAAATTGGAATCTACATGGTAATTAAGTATGAAAGTTAATCACAGTCCGCTTGATTTGTCTACAAATTTTTTGATTATTATTTTATAGTATTTAATCAAAGACCAGACCAGACCAGAAGGCTGACCCTATCATGGGTTTTGAGGCTTCAAGTTCAAAAGTTTGGTCCCGCAGCCGGATAAGAAGGAAATTGAGATTGATAATGAGATTAACATATTCACTAGATTTTGATGAAGTAGTGGCTCAAGTCATTTAAAAAAAAAAAAAAACGAAGATTTAACTGTAGTTGATAATCACTAACCAATTAAAAGTTATCAACTTTTATAATTAAATTGAATCTTCTTTTAGAATACCATGTAATCTAAATTGATATACGTGGTAAGTAGTAACAGTGGTATTGAGTGATTTTGGAGATCATTCCATTTATTTTTTATGTACCAATTACCCAAAATTTGATTTTGACCCTTATTTACGCCGAAAGGCACAGATCACCTGTTATTCAATATTCTGTAGCGATAATGCATGTGTTTGACTAGTTTTTTTGTCAACTAGCTATGATTAGATAGGATTACTAGGCAATTGTGATAAAAGTCCAACTTATCCGCCAAAACAAAAGGATATTCAAGTGATCCGTTATTATCTTAAAGACCAAAACAACTGCTAGGCTGTGTTTATGTCCATGCTTTATTGGTACCTATCAGCTATCATCACCTGCCTTGCAGGTATTGGACTGTAATCCGAGTACTTCGCGGCAGATTTTCAGGACGCCTGACTCAAAAAAGGCAAGCAATATGCTGCTGGTGTAAAAGTCTAGTCTATGCGCCGAGGGAGGCTGGCTGGCTGTTTGTCCTCGCCAAATACAAATAAAATGTCTCAATATAGACAAAGTCATTACTAGCTTAGTTGTAAATTTCTCTCAAAATTTCCCGACAACTATCATCACTTAATGAACTAGACATATTCATTACCAAAGGAAGCTTTGAAGACTTCCTTTGTGCAGTCTTCACTTTCTCTGTAATAGTATGGCACCTTGAGTGAGTATCTCCCTCTCCCGGGGGAATAAATTATCACTAATATCAATCATTTAACTGCTTCTCCACCCCTATTACTTATATACTGTAAATTTCCAAGCGCACTAAGAAGCAGCAGCAGGACTGATATTGAGGAACGCAGCGCTGCTATAAGAAATCAAGACTCCCCAAAAAGCCTGAATGGTTAGGCCTGAGTTGGTTCCACAATTACAGGAGTAAAGAAAAGGTTGGTTCAGTTTGAAGAAGAGTAGCCTAAAAAATGACAGAACAAAGAGCAAACAGAAAACCCATGAGAAGATTCTCAACTCTTAATTTCGGAGAGAGTTGATTTCTAAAGATCCATTCATTGTTATATGTAGTAAAAGAAACCTCTGACGAATTCTCATTACAAATGCACCAAACACAATGTGCAGCTCTGTACAGGAAATCCAACAAACGATACCAAAGTTTCACATGCAGTATTTAGGCAAAGCCAGCCAATTGCCTATGCTCCGGCAAGCTTTCAACTTTTAGTAAGGAGGGATCTGGGACTAAATTTGCTACGTGGGTGATGGATCAAAATTAAAACGTTGAGAGACATAGTTCTCTTCAAGGCCCACAATGATCAATACCTTGATCTGGAAACGAAACAACAACTTCGTCAAATAACGGTAACTAGACAGATCCCAGTATATTAAAGGATCAGGACATAAGCTAGAACGCCTCTAACTCAAGAATATTCTGGTCAACCTCATCTTCTGCGCAGTGTATCATTTCTTAATTGATGGATATAATTTCTTTCAGCCTACTTTCAGCAGCTGCTAGCATTGCTATCCTTCAAAGTCTCCTTTTTTCCTTGAGAATTTCACTCAGACGTTTTGGTCCCTGGAAGTCAGTCAATCTTATGCTTGAATTCTCTTCTTTCCCAAAGCAATCACCAATGTCTTCAGCTTTTTTCTTCTCTTCTTTAATCTCAGCAAGGGTCTTGGGTCCTGTAAATGCAGTAGAAGTCTGAGTAGATCTCCTCTCCCTTGAAACTGGTTTCCTAGAAACTTCAGATGAATGAGACTGCCGTTTCACCGGCCTTTTTTCTTTGTAATGCTGTCTAAACCGACCAGATTTGGAGTCCCTAAGCCACTCACGATGTTTGGCACGATTTGAAAGAGTTCCAATGTCTCCATATGACTCAATATAGTTCTTTCCAACTTTTGACACCAATCTTCTGTTCAGCCGCTGACCAGGAGCGTGTCCTCGAGGTGGCCTTTCATGGCCTCGAACAATCAATCGACATGATTCATGCCTTCTTGATGAACGAATAATACGACAACCATCAACTATCCTGCGTTTTCTCAGATAATCACGCAGATCCACAAAGCGATCCTTGGCTGCCAATTTCGTTGGCAAGAATTTTCTCTTCCGAGACAATATCGAATCCAACATCCTTTCTCTTGTATGGATAGGAGGTTCTCTGACATTATTGAGAATATATTCGCTATTCAAACTATCATAAGCACTGCACATCTCACGTTCATATAGAACTTTTGCATCGGGATATGTGGGGTCAAAATCAATCCGGTCTTCAGAATCATAACCCAAGAAATGGCTGTTAAGATCCCTGTGGTCCCTATTAATCGCCAGTAAGTACTCTGGATCATCGTCATAGCCTAAATTCTCTGATCTATTATAAGAATCCACAAGAACATCAAAACCTGGTGATGATTCCCACCTCTCCTCACGCTCATGGTCATCCACTTGTTCTTCAGAACTCCACTCAGTGCATAAATGAGGTCTAGTTTTCATAAAGCCTTCTGCTTGAACAATGAAGTCTGACTTGATGACACCAGCATGTTCACCCTCAGACAGAGATATCCGAGGGGACACACTTTGCAGTTGAATACTTCTGGGTGATGATTGCAGAAGATCACCTTTTGGCTGAACAGTCATAACTACTGCTGGCTTGGTGGCAATTTCAGATGGATTGGGAGGTTCTTTCCTTGGCCCTGTCCCACTGTACGTATATGTCTTATTTTCTGAGGGAAGTGCATCAGCAGTTGCAGATGCTATCTTTGACGATATCCCAGCAGGTGCAGCACCTTCAGAACCATGCAAAAAGGAGCACCTGTCACCTTTGTTGCAGAAGCCATTGAAGTAAAAATAACAGGGAACACTGGTCTTGTTCAAAGGCATAGAAGATTGGAAGGACAATGGAGCAGATTCAGGTCGAGCTTCAGCAGGATGTCCATCCAATGGCTGTAAGCAACAAAACTTAGTCCAAAAATTTTATTATTGAACCAGTGACTAATGTTGATACTTAAGAAGCACAATCATCAACCAGTAAATACAGAAACAAGAAATACAATAGATGACCCAGAAAGAAAAGCTATGACACTAAAGACAACATAACAAATTATAAATACACTTTAAATATCAGCTAAAATCTCTAAAAAGGCATTTACAAATTCTATTAACAGATCAACATTTCTAATATCCAACTAAACACAATCTATGTAACATTCTTAAAGTTACAAACTCAAATTACCAGATATGTGAAATTGTGAATTAGGTGAAAATGATTCACAACAAATCAATACCAATATTTTGAAATCTTTACACCAACCAATCAAGTCATGTGCTAATCAAAATTTAGGTATACACTATGAATCATAACAGAATATGAGCTTACAGGATGTCTAAAACCGCATGTTGGATTAATACAGTTCCCTGCTAACCAGTACCAGCAATCCCTTGGGTTAAGCCTGGCAATTTCACAATGCCGATACTCGCAATCCATTCCCTAAGAAAAGAAAAAAGGCATCATTCTTAAAGCCCAAACCATAAAAAGATGTAGAAATACTAAAACACTGAAACTTGCATTGCAAGAAAGAAAGAAAAAAGGTAAAAGAACTTAATTAAGTACATAGCAAGAAATCCATATTGGAATTAACAATAACAAGCCATATAAATTAGGTTTATCGCGTACAGAAGCATAGGACCGTTCAAAGCATAATGAACAAATCAAATTAACAACCCTGAAAATCGGATCCTGAGCAATTTGACACTATATATTCAAGAGTAAAACCCTAAGGAAGCTCACAGTGAAACACAATTCACCAAAACAAGAGTTAAAAAGAACAAATGCGCAATTAGCTCTAAGCAATAGAAAACAAAAAATAGCACAAAATCGAGATCACGGAATGTTAGAAGCCTGGAATCGACGATCGTCCACATGCAGGTGTAGAAGAGAAAATTATAAAACAGTGTTGAAAAATAGCGAAAGAAAGTTGTCACATTGAGAGTGAAAGCACACAAAACAAAGAAAGGGATAAGAAATTGATAAGAAAGAGAGAAACAAAGAGATGATGGCTGTGGTGGAGAAACCTTCTTGCAGGTGAGAGGAGAGGCGAGGAAATAGACGCAATCAGTGTTCCGCTTGAGCAGTTCTTCTTCCATTTTGGTATTACAAAGCAGTGTGCGGACACTACACTGAGAATATCAATGAGAGATCAAGAAGTCTCCATGACCGTTAGATTTTGCTTCACATGGCGGACGGAGTGATCGTAACGCACGGAGAGAGAGAGAGAGAGAGAGAGAGAGAAATTTTCTGGTGGTTTGTGTTTGGGGTTTTAAGAAATAACGGGTGGGCGCCTGTTGGGGGGACTTTTAAATTGGTTTCTAATTTTTAAGGTCTTTGTGAAATTTTCCCTATAATCTTTCAAAAAAAAAATTCTCAACTATATTTTATTCAAATAACTTTTGTCCGAAAGCAAAAAATATGATAAATAAACTTTTCCTTTAAGTTCATAAAATAAAAACGTTTGTAATTAATATCACGAATTTGTTTTTAATTTATTGAATAACTTTAATATATGTGAATTGGTAGTGAAAATAGATGAATAGAACTATAGAAGGATGGAAAGGAAGCATCATTAACTGTTTGCAAACGGGGTAAATACATAGACATCCCTAAGGTTTAGTCTAAGTAACAAACTCACCCCTGTTATTCATAAAGTAATATAAAGACCCTTATTTTGATATTTTAAGTAACATTAAGACCCCTATTTTTATGGGTTAAGAGCCCCATGTTTTCCAATTCTGGGGGTGTCTATGTTACTTTATGAATAACAGAGATGAGATATTACTTATACCAAACCTCAGGGGTGTCTATGTATTTACCCCGTTTGCAAACTCACCCTCCGCAGAGGAAGTCCGTAAGTTTAATGCTAAGAGCTGGATAATAACTTTGCATTAAGTCATTAAGATGGTTGCTCAAGCTACCATGCTCATCCCCAGCTAGGAACATGCACGAGCTAAAATTTGCTCCTCTTTGAAATTTATAAATCAATAAAATACCAACGACGGTAGACATTATCTTTACAAGCAGCCAATATTGGATGAAATTTGGGAAGCTGGTCAAGCATACCCATTAACACCAGAAACAGTTAGCATAATGCTTCGGACAGGATTGTATAAATAAAGGTAAACCGGAGAATCCATAAGTTCATCATAGGAAACTACACTCAATGCTTATTTCAAATCAAATTATTTCATATTTTTGGCATTTAAGTCTTTTCACCAATTTCATTAAGATAATTTATTACAAAAAATTTGGGTTGAAATTATACGAATTGACTGCTTTAAATGTCTCCTCTGAGCTATCAGAATTTGTAAACCATTTGCTCAGTATATCCAAGATCCTTGAGTATGCCTGTGAGCTGCAACAGGGCAATCAAGCAAGCACATTAAAGATGGAGAAACATTTTGAATCGTTAATGAAAATCAATGAAAAGACTCAAAATGGCTAATCATACCTCTCCTTGTGAGCGGTCTTTAGCTTTATCACCGGATATATGTTTCATCATCCCAGGGGGACCGCATACCTAAACAAGCAGGAGCAAGTGATTCAGAGTTAAAAATTAGCTGAATCTTTTCCCAATCTTTCACACTCACAATTCTTAAGAAATTTTAGAAGCAATTTGGAGGTAACTTTTATTTGGTAAGCAAGGTTTGTCCTATAATCTTTTGAGTACTTTCCATTCATTATCTATTTTTTCAGAGTGAACTTAACTGTTTTAGAAACTACTGCCTTGTTAGCATCTTGTTTTACTACATCTCATACAGTGGTCTAATCATAACTGGAATATTAAAAAAATATACAAAGAAATACAGAAGAAAAAAATGATAATGTGAAGTATTTAGTAATAGATAATTCAAAATTCCCAGAATTCATACTAGGCAAAACATTCAGATTGGACCTTGGTACTTCATAAGCAAAATAGTGACCAGTTTCAAAGGCCTTAATCTGGGACATCAAAAGGATATCGATATATGCTAGAATCCAACTCAAGCGGTAGGGGGCTAACTTAATTTCTTAAAAAGGTTTATCTAGATTTAACTGCAGAAGTCTCTGATTGGGAGGGTCTTAGTAACCCTGTATAATAATACATTTTGACCAGAGAGGGGTGGTAGATATTGTTGGTCAAAGATAAATACTTATAGAGAATGCTCTGCATGAGCTGATTTACATGCTACTCAAAATAGTGATATGTTCATGATAGTTGAGTTGCATAACAAAGTGACACTTACTAGGATAAGAGTATCGTCACTCGGACTGGGCAAGCCTTTTCTGGCCATATCCTTTGAGATGTAACCTTTACCTCCTTTCCAATTTTTTGATGGATTGTCTACGGTGTAGAATATCTAGAATTTTTAATCCAGAAAAAGGTAATTACTATTCATGAAATTATTCATTGTAATTAATACAGCAATAATTCCATGCTGGAAAAACAGGAACCTTTAAATTTGGATGGCTAGCAGCAAGTATGTCAAGCTTCTGTTTGAGTAATATATCGTCTGGGGAAATGTTGGCATAAAGCAGAGATACCTGTTGAGATAAATTCCACAGTTAAGCAAGAATGATACAGATAAATCTTCCAAGGAGAGTGCTCTAAATAAACAACTGACATCTGTTACAAATATAAGTAATGAATGAAACAGATTGTTGGTTAGACTATACCACTATAGTTGAAAAGATAACAATAAGATATGCTTACCTGAGTGTTGTCATCTGGATTCTTCATTATAGCCTCAATTACCTGAAGCATTGGAGTAATACCTGTGCCACCAGCAATCTGGAAGAACAAAATACAATCAACTTCCAGTAGGGGAAATCACATTGTTTTGCCAACTAGGAGAAAGTCAGAGTGTTAGTGGGATTTTTCTGATAAAGTAAAAATAAATATTTAGATTGGAATATTCGAATGAAAAGAGGAGCAAATCTGTAAATGAAGTGATATCAATATGGAAGCAAATGAATATGCCATCAATTATTCTTTCAACATGTGGTAAGACCTAAATCTAAAGCTCCAGGCCACCACTCAACCTAGATGCATATTTCATTGACTACATATACATGGCACACCTTGGTTAATGGCATGGGTAAGAACAATGAATGTTTCAAGGCAGGTTCATAGACTTTGCCTGATCTCAGTTACTTCTTTGACCTAGACAAATTAAGTTTACCACCTAGATACAACCTCTTACCATTCCAATGTGTTTCTTCATATTGGGAGAGTATCTGAGCTTTTCAATGGGCCTGCAAGAAATAAATACATTCAGCTATAAGGACAATATAAAATTTAATCCCTGCTAATACTTCTAAGTCAAAACAATCTACCCTTTCACTTCAACTACATCGCCAGGTTTCAAGCTTGCAAAATGCTGACTCATTTTTCCTTCAGGGTACACCTGAAAAATATTTTAAAGGAACGGATGAAAACAATATAAAGAAGAGCACTATGTTGATAGAGCAAGGACATCTTCAGAAGTATAAGGCAATAAGTTTAGTAAGAAAAACGCATTCATAACAATAAACCTTGATTAATAAGTCAAAGTATCCCTTAGAATCTGGATCCGATATAGGAGTATACCTGAAAATGGAAACCCAAGAAATAGCATAATTTATTTATCAAACATTACATCAATAAAATAGATGATAGAACAACTTGCAATGGACAAAGTTAAGAGCATCCCAGTAACATTGAAAGGAAATCATCTAGTCATTTCAGAACCAGCACACTCAAATGTAAATACGGACTCCACACAATATATTTTCCAAGGTATTCATGACATCCAGTTTTCAATAAAAGTTAGTTCTCCTCTCACCATTGGCACATGGAGACAAAGAGAGATAACTTAAGAAAGAGTAAGCTGCACAGTATCTGATGAAAAGTCATAAATCACATCCATTTCTTCAGACTCCAAGATGCTAAGACTAAAATCTTCTACACCATATAAGCAGCATACTTGGTTTTGGATAAATAAATAGATAAAAGAAAAACCTCACCATGAATAAGTACATCAGGATGACAGAAACCTCAATAATCAAGTACCATAAACAGGAAAGGGAAGTTCGTATAAACAAAGTAGGATTTGAAGATTAAGACTTACGGCCTTATCACATATTTTGTTTTCCCTTCAGCATCTTGTCCCAATGGAGCCCTGCAGATTTAAGAACAAGTAAAAGCAGATAAATGCAAAAGCAGACTCCAACTGACTCTAGTCCACGATAGCTTCTAGATTACAAAAACCAGATTCTTCTAGAAAATTCTATGTGAATCTTACACACAAACATCTCAAAATATAAACAATAAAAGAAACCTTGTAAGGATGCATGAAGCAACATCCAAGCCCAACTTAGCAGATGGATCAAATGAGAACCTGCCATTTTGAGGAGATGAAAAAGAATTAAAAAGAAAAAAGAAAAAAAAAAGGAAAGGCTACTTTCAACAAATGTTTCAAACTCGCCCTTCTGGTTTCATGAATCCATAAAAAAATTGAAAAGCAAAAATTGCAAGCACAAAATGGTCCAGTTATGTTCTGAAATAAACAGAGTGAGTGATCTGGAATGATTTGAATTTCACTTATTTACAAACAGAAAATGACTGAACCAATAGGATGTACCTGAACAAATGACTGTTGTGACTGACCCTTGCCGTATCTTGCAGCTTAAATTCAATCCACTTATCCGGATTGAGGGCTAAAATTAGATAAAAACATCCAAATTAAAAAGTTTAACCAAATTAATGGAATTTTATGACTTGTTCATCTAAAGTACAGGAAGTCCATGCAACCTCAACATCACATTTTTGAACAGAGACTCACCGATTTTGGGACCTTTCTCTTCATTGATTTGATCAAGGTAAACCTGTAATTAAAAATCATTCAAAACTATAAGTTCTGAATTATGAAGAAACTCTCTAGATACAGACATTATAACATAATAAGAGGAATCCACTCATAAACCCTAACATTCAATTCATTACCTACCAACAATATAATCCAAAACCATATATAAATGTTCATCCAAGTAGATACAGTATCTGATGAATATAAACTAATCAAATAACTTAATTACATACAAATAATAAGAATAATATAATCAAACAGAATTGATAAATAAAACTTACATCAGCTTAAACAAACTCATTACTACAAATAATCTTAACAGTATATCTACCACAGCAATCTATTCATATGAATAATATGATAATACTGTAGACTGAGCATCAAATTTGCAAATGAACCAGTACGAACCAGAGTAATACGAACCTAAGACTTTTTTAATCCATTTTAAAAGCAACTATTGTTAGCATTCCACATTTCACAAACGATCGCCTTTAGAAATACCCAGATAAATGTTTCCAGAGAAATTACCAAATTTGGAGAGGGCAAGTAGTAGTAAAGAGAGATTCCACCAGAAATTGCAGCGACTGCGCCCCAAGGAAGTTGAAATTTAGTGAAAGTGGAACTGTGTTGGCCTCCGAATGCATTGTTGAATGCAACTGGAGTGGCTTTCGCCAGTCTCCTGAAGAAAGTTGTAGCCATTTTTCAGTAAAAGTGGAGGAGAAAAAAAGAAAATAACAATTTTGAAGCTAACTGTTCGAGGAGGGTTGCTTCATTCCCTCTTCACAACGGAAAGGAGGAATGATACAATATACTTGTGCTTAATCTAAGTAAAGTCAATCTCCTTACGTGGAGGTAGACTATTGGTCCTAAGATGACAGATCATAAACTATAGAGCCAATAAAATTTTGCCACGCCGTTGAATATATAACCCAGATTTGAAGGAAGTTTCCTAAGGGAGACACAATTGTTGTATATTTCGATGATTGTACTTGCAGGGCTAAATTTAAAGTCGGCTCAAAAGGCTTTTTGGGCTGCTTGACCCGATATAAAGCCCATAATAATATAATATGTTAGGGGATGAGAGATCATATCCTTTTGGGCCCACTGACCCAATATGCAGCCTATACATGAATATTATACCGTAGATCATGAGTATAATACAAATCAAAC
>JANLJB010001541.1:0-42134 GCA_026212285.1 Bursera cuneata | reverse complement strand
CCTTTTGGGCCCACTGACCCAATATGCAGCCTATACATGAATATTATACCGTAGATCATGAGTATAATACAAATCAAACGGCTCTTGTTTGGTTGACACAAAATGGGAGTTTGCTGAGTNGGTTTGCAAGTGTGATGCTTAAGTCAATGACTTGATGTTGGTGACTCCCTTGAATTAAAGCCAACAATCTACCCAACAACAACCTTGTACGTTAGCATTCGAATCTTGACTCTGTTCTGATACCAAATATAAGATTAAGAGTTTATCACTTGACCAAAACTTAAGTTATTAATTATAATACAATTTTATTTATTTAACACGAATAGTAGATATAAAGGTTGACTAGTCATNGTATTAAATGTTGATCTCTCATAAAATCTTATTTGAGTCAAATGTTGATTGCCGATGCTATAGAACAATACATTTTGTCATGTCATGTGATGACTTGAATATTAACCAAAGTATTTCATACCTCTTTTAGTATTTGTTAGACTATGTTACCCTTTATAGGTTGGAACTTTTTGGGTTTCTTTACCTTCGATGTAATTCAACTTGCATTTATCTTATGTCATGGACTTGAACTTGTTTTGAGCTTAAGAATCCATATCTAAACAATATCATTAGCATAAGTATGATAAATAATGAGTATTATTAACCAACACATGCCTTGTGATGTGTTGTGATGACCTGAATATTGACAAAGGTATTTTTGAACTCTTCTCAATCTAAAAACACAAAATGTTGTCTTTTGATGTGAAAACTCTACATCGACAAGGTTTTACCTGCATCAATTGTTTTTTCCATTTTTTTAATCCAAATCCAAACAACAACTTCATATTGCACAGAGGAATCATTTGCAAATGAAAACGAAGAAAAGACTAAAAACTCCTATCAAAATGGACCCTTAAGTCTTTGTTGGATTTTGTTACTTTTAATGGGCTGAAACCTCTTGGGTCCCTTGGGCCATGATATAAATCATTTTGCATTTATCTTGTATCTTGGACTTGAACTTATTCTGGACTTGAGAATGTACAGCCAAACGGTATCATTAGCATAAGTACGAAGTAAATGAATTTCATAAACTTGAATAAGATTTGATTAAACTTGGTATAGTTTCATATTTAAGTATTTATATTTTTAATACTCTCTTTCATANAAAAGAAACAAGGACATACCCATCTCACGAGAGAATTAGACATAGATGAAGATGAGAATATTCAGCCACGCTGTGTTTTCGCACCCAGCTCAATTTCAATAGATCATCACAAAATAGCAAGGGTTTTTTTTTTTTTTTTTTTGGTATTTGCATCATTAATGGTACCGGTTTCCAGAGTGATAACGACAACATTGACTGTTTGACTTGTTTGTCTAAGATTTTAGACACCTTAAACTGTTTACTGACATTGACAACAACGATGTGTTTTGTTTCTCTTTCCCTTTCTCTTTGAGGTATCAATATATATTTGACTTGGGAGATTGCTATCGTTAAGTAATCCCACCAATCATCATTTTCAGAAAGAATATAGCTTTAGAAGAATGTAGCAGCCGCAAGATAGATAGTATTCTGGTACAGAGTCCAGAATCATGTGTGTTAACTCTCTTGGAGAGACTGGTAATCCTGGAGTTTAGTTGGTTTAGGCATATTTTATGTGATTTCAGCAAGCCTTGATTGGTTGATAAGCTTTGCTTGAGCTCTTATTGTCATAGTCATAGCTATATAGATTATAATCTTTGTAGAAATTAGTACCTTGATAAGACAAATTAAGAAGATGCTTTCAAAGTCCATTGTACTAAGATGGTTTGATAAAGACATTTCAACTTATACCTATTTTGAAGCTCTGTGCTGATGCATGCGTGTCATATTTCTACGGACTCCTGTCCCGCTTTGTTTTTGAAAGAAAGAAACATTTTTCTCAATAATTTCGCACCAACCAATGGGCCGAATCCACGACAAATTTCCATGCGCCATTTTGTGATCTTTCATAGGTTCACTCACCATGATGTTGATGTTTTCCTTGGAAGTTGATGTAGATAAAACAACGGCCTTTCGTAAAAATTCAAGATTTTTCTTCGCCAGACACCATCAGAGAGTGAAAAAAATTGAAGAGAAGCGAAGAACAGGACAAGAATTGATGTTATACTTCAGACCTCAAATCCCAAGGACTACAAGATTCTGTCTCATGTTGCTTTGCCCAAAGATATAATAAGGATTAACAGCATAATTGATATGGCTTTTGTTACTTTTATGTGTGTTCTACTTAAAACAACGTTTTATTCGAAGTGAAGATATATAGCCCTTTTCATAGGCTGATCAGGTAAGGCTTGATGGGTTGGCATGGCATCAATAACAACAATGCTGTCCGGTGTACTGTTAGACTGCTCAAGATTTTGTTAGTTGGATGTAGATTGATTACTTACAGTTCAGGAAAATAAGTAGCCTGATACATTTGACAGCAGTTTTACGGTTGAGTACTGCACAGCTGGGGTCTTTTTCTCTTAATTAGTGCCCAAGGCATTAGATATTTATCAATGTCTTGAAAGGTAGACATGATGCAGTCAGAGACAGGGCCTAGTGTAGATATGGCCGCCCCCCAAAAAAAATCAATATATATATAAATTAAAAATAAAAAAATTAAAATTTTAATTGTTGACCCCGAAGATTTGAGTCTTTGTATTTCCCCCTCCCCCACCCAAAAAAAATTATGCTAAACTCTGTCACTGGATGCAGTGGTAAAAGATGGACGGGTGACAATTACATAGATTCTTTCCACTACCTCATCATTGGTCATTCAATAGTTCTACTTTTTCATTATACTTCTACACGCATCTAACAAAAATGGGTTTTTGCTGGAGGCACTCTTTAGTTTTTTGAATAATTTAGGAGTTACGTCAGACATATGTAAATTCATGAATATTTAGTACATTCTTTGAGGTGGGTATTGGCCTCAGAGCTTGCAGCAAAAGAGTTTTAGAGGTGAAAGTAGCTCCGCTAATAGAGATTGTTTAGTTCTTCAGAGGACTCAGTCATAGGATTAGACAGAAGTAATACTTAATGAAATATTTTAGCAAGTAGGAATGTCGTTCCATACACTTAATTGCCCTTCCGTTCTTCTAGCTACCGTTAACAAGACTCGGTATAGAACAAGAACAAGAACAAGGCTGCCTGTAGCTGAACAATCATCTTCAGTTCTGGTACAAATTGATGAAAGTAGAAATTTACCTGAACCCAAGAAGATTTCAAGTTCAGGGGCAGCTCTAATGAGATGTCACTCCTCTAAGCGTTTCCATAACCAAGCAAAAGCTGTTGGTATAATCGGAGGGGTGTCTGTTTCTTCTACTCTTAGTTTCCTGGAAAAGCTTGTTAGATGGAGCACAATAGGTGCTGAAGAATGCCTTCCTTTTGTTGTCTTCAGTGATCCAGCATTCAGCAAAGAGCTCCTTTCTCACACTTCCTTTCACTCATCAAAGTCAAAAACTGCTCAAATAAGATTAGATGATCATGACCCGGTTGTTGAGAATTTACGGCATAAAAGGGTATTTGTTGAGCAATCTGGTGCTAGTTGCGTAGTCATGCCTTGCCATATTTCGCATGCTTGGCATAGCGAGATATCTGAGGGATGTTCAATACCTTTTCTCCATGTTGGTGAGTGTGTTGCCTGGGAGCTTCAGGAAGCTAAGTTAAAGCCATTAGCAGCTGGAAGTGGTGTGCGGATCGGGTTGATTGCCACAGATGCAACTTTGTCTGCTGGATTTTATCAGGAGAAACTGCAGAGTCAGGTTGGATATTTCAAATTATTCCTTCTTTATATTGTTCATTTGATTGCTTATCAGTTACAAACTAAGCTAATTTGGTTAATCTTTGCTCACCACCTTCAGTGATCCAACACTTTATATATGAATCTTCTTTATCCTGTTTACCAATATTGATACCAGTAATTATCAATTATCACTCCTATATTTTGTTTAAATTTAATTCATATAAGACTTTTATTCTTTTTCTTTTTCACCATCTCTAAGTTTTCAAAAAATTTATTCTCAAGTCTTTTAGTTATATTTTCTGTCAGTTAATAGCAAATAAAAAGATAAATTAGTATTTTTTTAGTTGTCTTCTTATAGTACCTTTATTTATCTTCTTATATTCTTAAATAGAAAAAAATTATAACTCCCCTGAAGTTAAGTATAATAACACTTTGCCCCAACAAGTTTCATGAATCCTTACAAAACCCCTACTAATATAAGAAATGTTTCTATTAGTCATGGGAGTTAATCAACTATTTAATAAACTCAGAAGTGGTAAGTGTTATTTAGCATAGAGGTAAACTTGATATTTCAATGAAAAATATATTAACAAGAGTTTTTGTAATGATTAAGATGAAACTTGAAGGGTTATGCTATAAATACACCTAACTACAGTGTGGTCCAAATTTTTTTTCTAAATAATTATGTTATAAGATATTAATAATTTAATAAAGATAAAGTATGAATAAATAAGTAAATATAAAAATAAATAAAAACTATCTAAATATAAGTTTTGAAAAATAATATTATCAATAAAATATTATATACTAAGTTAAAAAAAAATTAATTCACTATTTCTAAACGTGAATTAAACACCATTATATGTTACAGCTCTTAGCTGAAATGTTTGGAATAATTGTAAGGGTAATTTGATCATTTAACTCAATTTTATCCTTTAGAAATTAGTTTTCTCTTTGTATATGTTATTAAGGATAAAATAGTAAAGTTATGGGAATATGAAGGTCAATAAATGTTAATTAATAGAAAATGTATTTAAAGAACTTGATAAGAGATTTTTTAAAAACTTAGGGTTTGTGGGAAAGAAAAATGGTAAAAATTTTATACCAGTGAAATTTAAGTAAAAGGTAAAGATGGTAATTGATAATTATTCAATATTGTTCACTTAATGTGCAGGGTTTTGAAGTTGTATTGCCAGATAAGGCAACCGTGGAGCATATTCTTATTCCTGCAACTGAAGCATTGAAGAGAGGGGACATGGAAGGGGCACGAAATCTTTTAAGAATTGCGATTCAGGTCCTCTTGATCAAAGCTGTAAATGCTGTAATCCTTGCATCGGAAGAAATGCAAGGCGTTTTACCGCATGATGATCCTCTTCTTAGGAAATGTATTAATCCCATGGACGCTTTGGTCAGGTCAACTATAAAATGGGCTAGATCAAACAAAATGGTTAATAATACAACTTCAATGGATTGATGTGGAACTGTATCGTTCCCAGTATCTTCTTGGTGATATATACACAAAATCCTGTAGTTCCGACACCAGAGACTGGTTTCTGCATATTGGAAAAAAGTATTCTTTTCCCTATTAATGTGTCAATAAAGGACACTAATTATAAGATCATCATTCCAAAGGTAATTCGCACCTGCTTGCTAGGCTTCTTCTGATGGATGTCACATACCAACTGGCTAGGTTTAATTGATGCATTTGATAAACAAGAATTATAGGGAAGTTCAGGAACCTGTCTGTCACAAAGCATGCTCTTCAAAAGTGGCTGAGATGTACTCAGAACCCTCTTCCTTTGGTACCGGTTCTGTTTTGACAATATTTGCAAAACCTTCAGTTCTAGTGAAGGCAGAAGTTCTAAAACATGGTATATTTTTTATAGAGATTCATTTTTGAGAACCTTGATTTTCGACATCGCTTTCCTTTTGCAAGTGAATATTGATGGTGGACATAATACTTACCTCCAATTTCCTAATACCTAAGATATTTATGCATATACACTTCACTGAAAAATCGTACATTGTAAAAGGCCGATTAACTACCACCACTGAAGAGGATTGTTGTGAAAACCACTGTTAAACTTTTTAGTGGCATCATTAAATGTTTCCGACGGAAGAACAAAATGTGCTCCTTCGTCAGACAAAGTGGTTCCACTATGTACTTTAAAGGAATAAATGGTTGAAGAAAGGATACAGATTTACTAACCAATGCTTTTGGAAATCGTTGAATCGTATATCAATAACAATTGCAATCATTTACCAGCAGAAAAAACAAGACAGAAAAAATACATATCTATATATCAAGAACATAAATTATAAATTCACAACTGCTTAAGCCACTGCTACAAATTTGACATAGAACTGCTGGATTGATCTGTTCGAACTTGGACACCATTTGGGGAATCTTGATAGACCCAGGAAGAGATGAGGTGGTGGGCAATGGCAAAGGGCCCAGGGAAAAACATTGGAGCCAGTTCCCCACTTTCTACATTAAAATCTGCTGCTAAGCTCTGTCCTTTCTCAACTCCCTTGCACATCTGCTCAACCTTGGCAGCTGCTGTTCTTTGTGCCTTCTTGTATTCAGCAAATTTCAATGCCCCTTTCACATCTTCTCTGCTGTGCCATTGAGCATCTAAACAAACAGAATTTAAATTTTACTTTGCGAACCAAAGTGAATAAGTATCAATTTTTAAGATCAGTCAGTGCAGTCTGCAGCTAAGTTGGTCAGCTTTCTAGGACGAGGGGATATAATCAGAGACCGCAGCTTACTCTATTGGAAAAAAAAGAAGTCATTAGATTCTAGATTTTCAAGTACCTTCCAGCTCAGATTTGTCTACATTTATCTCGAGCGATTTTGCATATGCGAAAAACCCCACCATCAACTGGCATGGCATGCTACTTGGTCCAACTGAAAACAAAGAAAACAGATAAGTTAACAGAAGAGAGTAAGACATAAGAAGATGGGAAGACCATGTAAGACATATTTCACTTATGACACGGAGCTACTTTCCAGTGAATACAGAATTTTTTTTTTTTCCTAATGAATGTGTAACATAATCTAACTGACCTTATTGTGTGAAAGAGGCGTGTTAAACTGACATTTTCAAATGATAGATGTGATACCAGACGTGTTCTACTTCTATGTTTCCACAATAAATAGATGCCATAGACAGTGATAGTTGAGATGCTGTTAATGAAGCAATAAACCATAATCTACTAGAGTAATACTGTCATCCAAGTTAAACATCAAATTTATTGGGGATAACTCAATGAATATCTGCTAGAGTAATACTGCCATCCAAGTATATTAATAAGTGTTCCATATATGGTACAATAAGAAGATTCAAGTTAAGGGTTTTACAAGAACATAGAAAAGCCAAAAGGGATTCTCAAATTGTAAATGATCATTAGACAAAATTGCTGTACATAGTTTGAAGCTACAACAAAAAAGTTTTATACCCTTAAGAGGTAGGGTATGCTTTTGCAAATGTCATGTCAAGTTTAAACTTTTATTGTATAAACTGGCAATGTTATCTATTTTCCATCTTATATAATTTAACAACAGGATAATATAAAAACACCCTTAAGGTTTGTCTTAGCAGAAAGCCTTCATTCGTTTATATCATTCTGCCCCCTATGCTTGCATTTTTTATTTCATCCAGCCCAACTACCGGAATTTGTAAAATATTATTCTGGCAGAGCAGGTTAAAACAGGAATTTCATAAAAAAATCATCAAATAAATAAGAAATTCAAATCTTTTCTAATCAAAATAAAAATATTAAAAAAGGAAGGTTATCTTCTTCTTCAAAACCACCACCACCAATCATCTTTTTCAAATATGTTTGAACCTTTGTTAAACTACTTCTATCTATCATCAAAGCTGACTTCGCTTCTCAATTGTGCACCAACAAATGTTTTGAAGACAAACACGATTCAGGAGTTCACTGGCATCCCTGCACAAGATTTGGGAGACATGGAGACAATGCAGCAGAAGAAAAGGATTGAAGCTCATGGAGGTGAGTAAATCAAATGTGGATTTGATGTCGGTGAGAGAGGCGGAGATGATGTTAGTTATGGTTTCTTTGTCTGTAATTGTGAAAAGAAAGAAGAAGATGATATGATTGGTTGGCATTTTTTGTTCAGTGGCGAAGAAGAAGAAGAATGGTTAGCGATGTTGTGTAGCGGCTTGGGTTATGCTTAGATTTAGGGTTAGGGCTAGGTGAGAGGGGAAGGAGAAGATAACAAAACCAGGGGAAAAAATGTCTTTTCCATTTTCCGTTAGTAAAAAATTAGATGGAAACCGTTAGTTGGGCTTGGATGGTACCAAAAATGCAAGCAGCATAGGGGGCGGAATGATATAAACGCATAACAAGCTTTCCAGCTGTAGTACGGCAAATCTTAAGGGATGTTTTTGATATTACCCAGTTAAACAACCAAAGCTTCTTGAGCCATCAAATTTTATTCCCCAAACTACAATATAGTTAGTCAAACATTGAACAAGTATAATTACTCAAGAAGACACGTGACAGAACTGATACCAGGCCATGGCTGAGAACTATGATAGATAACTTCTCCCACTTCAATGCCAGTCTCTTCCCATGTTTCTCTCCTCACTGCCTCTTCTAAGCTTTCTCCTGGCTAAGGAAAGAGATAGGATTCAAACTGATGAAAAGTTTCAGCAGAGAAAGAGATAACAGTTAATTAGAAAATAGTAAGAGCCTAACAGCATATAATTCTATAGTCTAGTCATCTTCTTAGTTTTAGAAAGTAACAATTGATATTAAATTGAGATTATGGGAGTGACAGGCTCAGCTTCTTGATTGGGTATATGAAATGAAACAAAATAATTCCTCAATTTAGGTCTTGAAGGCCTATTTTCTAATAAATCAAATTTTTATACACAACGATAGTTGCAGTCAGTTCAGAACTTCACAATGACTACATCCAATTGTAACAAACCTTGAGTGGGCGAGTATACATACCTCTATAAAACCGGCCAAGCAACTCCACATTCGGGGAACAAATCTTGACTGTCTGCTTAAAAGTGCACGATCATTCTCTCTATCTATGACCAACATAATGACAACCTGTTGTAAGGCAACATTAGTGAGTAAAAGCAATGTTACATTCAGAGATCCAGAATATTTCTCTTCCTAAGAAAGAGAATGGTTAAAAAAAGAGAATAGGAGAAAAGAGCATAGATCACCATACTGGGTCAACACGGGGGTAAATCCTCTTATTGCATAGCACATTTGAGCACTGCTTACGTCTCCCAGCTTCCTTGGGGACTGTTTTTTCGCCACAATTTCCACAAAAACGCGATAAGTTATGCCACTCCAGCAATGCCCTGGCCTGATTGAATGTGACAACCAAAATGTAGATGCAGCTATCATAAATTAAGTTGTTGAATTTTGATTCACTATCAAATAAGTAGTATTTTAAAAGGTAAGGTCTAAAGCAGCAATTAATAATCAACTCAGAATGTGAAGAACTAACAGGGAAAAAGAAAAGCAGACACGAGTTTCTGTCAAAAGCATTGTGTACATTAGCCTTCTTTTTGGGATTTGACAAGGAATTATATTATAGAAATTATTAGAAAAGATAATGTAGAGTGCAAGCTGCTGGTCCAGAGAATCTAAGCAACGACACACACAAAGTCAAAATTAATTTTTCTTTAGGTATAAATTATTAGCACTGAGTCCATTTTTAGAACGCAGGATGTAAGAATAAATTATTAGCAGTGAAGTTCATTTTTATAACACAGGACGTAGGTAGGACAGGAGAGAAAACTATGGACCTTAAGTTCGGAAGCTTTAAAATAATTCAAAGGAAAATTTGTCAATGTAAATAAAGGAAAACTCCAAAAATAGATACCTAAGGATCATTCCTTATTGTACCAAATACTTATAGTACTTACTGTTTTCAAACCAGAGACACCATACTGAACATATGTGAATTCCTTGTCAAACTATACTATTTCTCCTCCTCCCGTATATCCAATCCCAAACATTCCACCACATCAAATAATCACTGAGGCATCAACTACACCACATATGCATAAGGTAGCTGCCCATCACAACTCTGTTATTTGATAATGGCGCCATAAGACCATCCCATTACATAAATTTAGGTACTTAACTTCTGTCAACCCTTCACTAATTTAATTTCAACAAATTGCTCATAGCCGTACTTAAATTACATTCATTTTAAATTTTATCAGTTGACTAATAGAAAACCCAGATCAGGCAATATATTAGACAAACTTAACATAAAGTTTTGATGGGACAAAGTCATATTTCATATAAAAAATAAAACGATATTATTGACCCATCCATTGAGCACATTATACACTTAGAAGACATGTCGAACAAATTAACAGTAAAGTAAAGAATATGCTCATTGCTAAAGAACAAACAACATATTTTGTCCCTGCAATTTAGGGGAAATAGGAAAAAAAAAAAAAAAAGAGAGGGAAAACTTACGTGTCCAGCGATAGCCAATTCACCCATAGCTCGCTCATCAGCCCAATCAGTAGCCACCATAAGCGTCCTGAGCTCAACAAAGCAAAAGTGCTTACTGCCCAATTCAGGAACCAAGCTACCCTCATCCGAAACATCAATAGCCCAATACACCATATTATCCTCAGACCGCGAACCCAGATATAACAAAGACTCTTCCTTCAACAGGGCCCCCGAATTCTCGAAATAAATTTTGCAATCAGCCAAGCTTATCCAGCCTAAATGCCAGCTCGAGGCCACGTCACCGGCGCTGGACGAGGCCAAAGGCCTGCCCTTTCTGAAAGGCAACACCTTGAAATCAGGAGAAGACGGTTGTGGTTGGTGAGAGTTGTCCAAGAGTTGTGGCTTGAGTGATTCAAGAGCTGAGGTTGGTGAAAAAGGGTCGGCAGTTTTTGGGGTTCTGGATCTTATTGGGTTGCCTGCAAAGGCATGAAATTGTAGGTTGATGGACATGGTGGCTGTAGTTTTGGCGAAATAAGATAGAGTTCTTGTTAGAGTTGGAGTTTTGGGGAGTGAGAAGAGTTTCTTGGAGATGGAGAGGACGAGAAGAGAGGTGAATGATGAAGCGAGGCGAGTGAGCATGGCTTCCTCGGGCCATTGGGTGGTTGACCGTATTTAAAGGACAAGAAAGAGCGACAGAGGTTAGGTGGTGACACTGGTGACTAAGGAGCTTGGTGAACTGACAACTGTCCTGATTGAGATATTTTGGTACGTGAAAGAGCCATTTTCAGTACCCGTCAGGTTGCAGCAGCCTACGCTAAACGTTGCCTCCAGAGTTTCCCCGTAAGCCCACTTTTTTTTTTCACCCGTACACTCTATTATACTATTATGCTTTTATCTGAAAACTTAAAAAAAGAAAAAGAAAAAAAAAAGAAATATAAACTAAGAAAAACACATTATTTTTATTAAGAAAAACAGTTTTTTCAATTCTCATTTCTTCTATTTATTTCTTTTATGTATTTTTATTATAAAAAACATTATTTTTAAAAGTTCATAAACACATTACACATATTCTAAGATATTTTATCAATCAGATAGTTGAAAATTACCTAATAATTTATAATCGTAGCGTATTGGTTGGAATATTCCAAACTAAAAAGTTGCATTCAATGAATAGTCATGATTTTGCTTTCAGGGGCCGTCTTATTTGCTTTTCCAACAAAAAACAATGGCTTCTTCCAAACTGTTATACATATATTTCATAAGTCGAAATATACTACTATGGACCATACAATCAATGGCATATCATTAAGGGAAAACAAATCTCAAATCTTCTATGCCTCCAAGGCAAAACTCAAACAGAGAAGAG
The DNA here is from genome assembly GCA_026212285.1 of Bursera cuneata. Classification (NCBI taxonomy): domain Eukaryota; kingdom Viridiplantae; phylum Streptophyta; class Magnoliopsida; order Sapindales; family Burseraceae; genus Bursera; species Bursera cuneata. The sequence continues at coordinate 30,545 of JANLJB010001541.1, read as the reverse complement.
CAACTGCAAAAATGGTTTCAACTAAACTTCTTGGTACTTTAATTCAGCCCTCCACTTGACTTGGCAGGTTGTTCACCAAGGGCATATCATCAAGCCAGTCTGCATAAATCCGATTGATTTTCTTTGGTCCCTTCCACTTGAATAAGCACTTCTTGCCCTGCCCTTCCTTGTTTGAAGTAGGCATAGTCACTGGGGTAGATGCATCGTTAACAGGAACCAATTGAGACTTTACTGGAATGAAACCTGCATTCCCCACTTCCACTTCCATGCGCCCAGTGGCTACCTGCAACTCTGCTTACAGAAACCAGTCTACATTAGTAAACAACTGGACAGAACACAAGTCTACTCGTGCATCAATCAGAACAGATTGTATAAATCTACTAACAAACAACCTAGCCTTCTCATCTAGGTAGATAAATATGAAGTACAGATTGGAAACAGCACAATGGAAAACAAAAGAAAAACAACTCCGTCACAGAACAAATAGATAGTTGTATATCCCATACAAAAATTTAAAGACATCACTCAATCATGTCCAACAATATTTCATTTACATGAGTTTACACTAGGCACCCTATTTGCTCTGTTGTCTAGTTGCCTAGTTGCAAAGGCCACCAAGCCAATATTGAAAATATTTTCAGACAATTTTGAAACACTTAAAGCAACTTGTCCACTCTGTTATTTCAAATATACATCCTTCATGGCCTTAACAAATTACAGAGGTCTCTCTTTCAATTCATTTATAGACATCGAATAAAACACCAATATCTATCTATTATATAAATGTCAGCACTTGAGATCAAGATACTGGCATGTAAAGTAAATATTCTAAAAGAAGCATGTAATACCTCATATATAATATAATTCTCAACTGAAATTTGTGATATAAAGATGTCATATTCTGTTCAACAAGTAATAAGGCAAGCAAATCTAGAAAAGTCAATAAAATACTTGAAGAACTAAGTTTATTATCCCAAGAAATTCCTCAAAATCATTGAGGGAAAAAAAAAAGCTATCAGCGGTGTTTTAAGTTTTAGTTCAATCATCCAAACACACTGGCTGTCAGGACATTTGAGGCTGTATGAAAACCAGAACCAGTCAGAGCGAAGTTATTGAAATCAAGAATCCAAGGTCCATAACCATAATTTATCGTATTCCCTTCTTATGAGAGAAATTTTACAATTTTTAATCAGATAGGTTTTAAGGACAAGAGTGACAAGTAGGTGATGAAAATGTTCTAAAGGGGAATAGCTCTATAATAATAGATGTTTGGCCAAAAGAAGATCTACATAGAAGAACAGAATCCAAAATCCTCATGCAATACCTATGATCATAACATTTCCAATTGTTATGGCCTTCAAATAATCATAGAGACCGATTCAAAACCAAAACAGAAACCTAATTTTGCAAGAAAGATCTATTACCTGCTTGCCCATGAGCGAAGTGGCATTTTTCCCCAAAGGGACATTGGCCTGTTGTCCACTTAATACATAATTTTGTCTTCCAATACACAGGTTTCAAATTAGTGTTGTTCACAGACCTATTGCCATCAGATTGAACAGAACTGGTTCCCGTCCCATGGACTGTTGGTGTGATTGTAGTCCCAATGCTGATGACTGAGCTCTCCCTGTACCTCCCCAAATCATCCCTAAACTTAGCCGGATCTTCATGTAGAAAATTACACCTATCACCATATGGGCACTCCTCACCATTGTAAAACTTCTTGCATAGCTTCATCTTATGAATAATCTTCTGATCATCATCCCAATTACCCCCAGATGATCGATCCTCCTCAACCCGGCCGCCACCGCTTCCAACAAGCTCTTGCCAATTGGGAGGAGGCTGTCTCAAGTCCTCAAGACCATGTGCAAAATTACAATTCTCACCATTCCTACATGTACCCTGCTTAAATTTTGCACATATACGGGTCTTGAAGAAAATGTTGGTTGTTCCTTTGTTAATTGGAGGGTTAATTGAAGAATTCATCCTGGGATTCATTGATGGGAATTGAGGAGGGTTAGATTGGTTGTCTTCAAACGTTCTAGGTCTCTTGAAAGGCGGCTGTTGTTGTTCATACTGTGAATGTGGGTCATATTGTTGTTCATTGTTAACAGGATATTGAGGCCAGACCCCAATGGCGTCAGTCTCTGTGGAATAGAGCTGTTGCTGTGGCGCCAAAAAAGAAGGGCTAGCATTGGAAAAACTCATATCGTAAAATTTGAGGCTTGAGATTGGAAAAACTAAGCTTTGTTGTAAACCAAAATTCGCAAGCAATATTATCGAGATATATACTTAGGATTTCAAATCCAACTACAATCAACGCTGTGCAGATTAATGATTGTGTAAAATTTGAAACTTTTGGGTGAAAAAAATTGAACTAACCCAACAAAATCAGGAAAATCCAAGATTGAAGATGAATAACCAATGCCTCTAAGACAAACCCAGATGAAAATTTGGTGGAATACGAAAATTGAATAAATGAAAAAAATTGAAGAAATATAAAAGCGGAGAACTTTTAGAATATATCTGAAAAAGAAGAAACTAAAATAATTATATATGCAAAGAAAAACCCTAGCCGCCTACCACAAACAAACCCTAAATTGAAAAGGAGAACTTTTTTTTATAAAACCTAAAGTCCTCAACCAAACAGAACTAGAAGTAGACCAGACCTAAAGTCATTGAAACGGCTAAACCCCTTACACACCCAAGAACCCTATTTTTAATTATTAAAACTTAATGGCGATTAATTAAGAGTAAGGTTAATTATCATAGGGTCATTGTAGCCCATGTTTAATGGATTGGGCTTTAGAGATCACAGGCCCAGTTGTAAAGCTTTTGAAGTATGCTTAACGAATTGGGGTTCAAAGTAGACCACAGGCCCAATTGTATTACAGACTTTGACATACACTACATTTCAACTACTTGAACGATTCTTTTCAGAACAAATCATAAATTGTACAGAATGTGTGGTACCTTCATCACATAATTTTGTAAAGAACCCTTTAAACTAAATGAGAATCACTCAAAGGATATGATGCTTATTAATGGCCACAAATTATGTAGTTACCAGCAACCAAGAACAATGAAAATGGAGGTGTATGTGATAGAAAGTAATTAAAGAGCAAGAACAGATTCTCTAGCACTCGTTAATGGAGTAGATGCTGATCTTTATATGATGCTAGCTACAGGTTGAGTAGTAATAATAATCGTTTTGTTGTGATCTCACACTTTAGTAACAAACATTTGATAAATGTTCTAATGCAGTGCGAGTGAAAGTAAAAACTTACTGATGATTACGAAAACAAAGTTGCAGTCTTTTTTTCATACTTGCTGATGGAGGAATCTCATGATTAGAAATGTTTTGTTCGAATCTTGACAACAATTAGACATAATATGATCCTTCATTGGGTACATATTCTTGACAAATTAAGATATATACCAAATGCAGCAATAAGTTGGATGGAAGTCGCAAAAAGACTTCAATATTATGCAGAGCTATGTATATATATAATACATATTCCTTCAGTTTGGAGTCTGGACCCCATATGAAGTGCAAGGGAACTAGTTAACTTGAAATGGGTCACTTGCTCGACATCTGAAAAGAGGTCACCTAAAGGGAGCTTGGAGGAATCTCTTAAAAGCTAGATAATGGAGTGAGGGGAGGAGACAAATAAACAGCATATTTATAGTCGCCTTTCTTTGCAATAATATACACAAACTCAACTTGCCCATTAAGTAAATATAGGCATATTTAACTAGTACATCAAGTCAATGAGGGTAAATCAGAGTGCTTTATTATGAAATACAAAGTTTCCTTTGAAGGTTATTCCAAAATCATCTTCTACAACGTAGAATTGATTCAAGTTCTAATCATACTAGAAGCAGCAGTCTAATGCTGAATTCTGAAACAAATCAAGGTTAAACTTAGACGCTTTAAAACCTATAATTTCGAAGGACAAAGAAAGCTAAGGAAAAGATAATTTGACTTCACTTGTAACTTGGTATTGCATATGTCCTTTTAAAGCAGAGAGCATCTGGTTCTTTATCTACGTAATTATATATATATTTCAGATTTGATGCTTCAAGGGATCATAAATTATTGCTTTGAGGGAAAGCCTGTCTTCTGGGGGAACTACTCATTGTGATTCCATGGATCTTATCTCTCAGTTCTTGCCCTTACAAGTTTCCAATTTTTGCTTTCCATGGATTGAATTCAAAGTTTTAGTTGTGGTCTATTTTTTAAAACTTGGATTTCTGTTTTGATCTTGGCAACCACACATTCTGTCATTCCTTGGACCACCTCATCAAAATACAATTGAATTATGGTTGTTCCTCCACACTCACACTTCGGTGGGAGAGAGGAGAGAGATTTTTATAGATTTTAATAAATATATTATATAGTATCCTCATTATTAATTGCCAGAAAATTAAAAGAAAAGAGAGAGAGAGAGAGAGAGCAAAAAATTTTAAAATTAAGCTTCATGTTAGAACAACATCGTGCACCATACAATAAAGCCAGAAACCCTTCCACTGCAGTATACATTTGCTTGTGACAAAGGGCTTTCAACCGTGATGAACCTAACTAAATGTTATTATCTCTAGCAGAATGAGTAAATATAAAGTGCTGAGGGATCAGACGCAATGAGAACAAGAGATTTTCTCCTACATTGCACCACCTGAAATTGGAAATCAAACGAACAAAAAAAGTATTATTAATTTCTGATTGAATATATAGTATTGACAAGAATTTGTGTGGCACATTAGCAGAAAAATTCTAAGCATTGATGATCATGAAGATATCTTACCTTATTCCCTTGGTGTTTTGCATTTGAAGCATTCTGTCCTGCTTGCATAATTGTGAACTCCACATCCCATCCTGTTCGGCAAAAATGCAGATCACATAAATTACTTTGTCTGCTAGTCATATCAGATTAAGAGCCATAAAATATAACTCTATCTGCACATATGGATACATCTAAATAATTTTATTAAAGTATTGTATGTATATATAGCGTAAATGACTGCCCAATTCAGACAAATAGCATATATAGTGGCATAGTCATAGCAAATACATAAATGAACAATAATGCAGACTAATTTCTGAAGAAATTTTGTTTCTATAATAATTTTGAGCATTGTACAATCCAAGATCAATATAATTATACCAATTAAAGAAACCAAGTTTCCATATTGAAGTCTCAGCTTTTTTGGGGATGAAGAATGCACGAAAAGCACAGAAGTTAAGATAATGATAAAAGATTAGAAGTACAGCTGAGTTAGTATTTAGCAAACATTTAGATAGGTGGCATTAACCTTTTAGTAAGATGGATGTCCATAAATATATACATATATATTCAACTTTTAGTTCTGAGTTAGTAATCATTTCCAAGAAGAAAATTATTGTTGACAAAAGAAATCATAGCTTGTTCAAAAAATTGGGAAAAGATCAAGTGCAACAGTAAGCGTGCCATGCTGAAACAATGCAGGCTGATATTTGGTATTTTTATATCAGGAGAATATGTTGTGCACTTGTTAGAGGCTCCTTGGCATCACTCAATCAAATAAAACTGTTGATATATGAACTCACCTGGCGCAAATCCAGTCGCCATTTTTCCATCCAGGTGGACAGCCCCCATTGCAATCAAATTTTAGTGTGCCGCATCTGTAGCAGCTTGATCTGCTGGCATAATTATGAGCTCCACAATTCATGACAGGGCAGTACCAGTCTCCGGCAAGGACTTGATCTGTCTCTGTCCTATCGTATAAGTAGGTTGATATATCAGGGCCGCCAAACTTAGGGTACCCGCAACGTTGGCATTGTTCTCGCTTTTTGAAATTCTGGTGTTGGCATGCGGCACACATCCAATCTCCTCCTGACCAGCTCATTTTCAATCCTGGCATATGACATAAAAAGTTGGATTTATATAAGCAACAATTATACAGGATAAAAATAACCATTACGGATGGCCTAATAGAAACCGACAATGAAACAATTGTGCATATTTGTTGCAATAGTCATCAATTAAGGATGTGTGCATGTAGCTGGTAAATAGGAATAAATGGGAAAATTGGTAAAATGTCACCACCCTAAGCTCATGAAAAGCTCCTCCCACCAATTTCTAAAATCATGATCTTGAAGAATGTTCTTGTGCAACAACAAGGATAGTGCTTCTAAGAATTCCAGAAGAAAATTGAACCACTTTGATTCGAGAAACAGAAACTCACCTAAAGAATGGCTTTGAAAGAAAAATATGTAGTACTGATAAGTAGAAGCTAGCAAGCTGCTGGAGAACAAATAATTGTCAATGCAATTGGTGATTTTGGTGGTTGGGTTTAGAGGCTTTATATATACTTGCTGAGGCCTCTCATGTGTGGGGCCATTGATATTGCTCCATCAAATTTTGACTCTATTTCAGATGGTTTCCTTAAGAAGGATTAAAAAGTCGAAATGTCTCAAACATTTAAGATAAGTCTCCTATCTATCATCTGCTTCCTTCACTGTTCTTGGAAAGAGAAGTCTCTTAAAGATTGGAACCTGCTAAGCTAGTTACTGCATGTTCATACATTTTTCCTGGTAAATTTCCGCTGATGCCCCTTCTTTTTATGATTCCCCTTGCATTATTGCAAAAGAAACACTTTGAAGTATTATTCTCCTTTTCCATATATCCATTTCCTGTAGGGTGGAATTGGGGGAGATACTACTTGAAATGTGGCTAGTTATCAGTTTTTCCCTTCCATCTCTTATTCTTGGTTTGCTGCTACGGATAGGATAAATATTTATTTGCATCCACGTCATTTTGCAGAGATGTTGCGTCCAATCACTCATGATCATCGGGTGTTGACACGGATTAATCCCTTCTTTTTCACTTTATTCTAGTTATGATCTTATTAACGTTTAATTATATAGGTTTATCAAAATCATTAGCGAGCAAATTATTATTATTATTCTTTCTTGAGCAAAGGCCAACGCGTACGCAATTCAGATGCTTACGTGGAATAACCAACTTGCATACACTTGGGGAGGCTCAAGTAGTACCGGTGCACATGAGACAGTAAAAAGGTTCAAAAACGTTTGAAACATTACACTTGGAATCAATGCCTTATAATGCACATCCACTGCAAAATTCTTCTTTTCTTGCTTGGATTCCTTTTCGGCAATAATTCAAAAGTCATTTGAGGATATTTCACATCTCCATTGAGCTCTTTTTGCTCCTCCCCTTTACTTAGTGTGTATATGCATGTCTATATTCCAAATGTGATTAGACCAGGGATGTCTCAGCATTTAATCTCTATATATGTGTACAGTGTACACAAAACACAGAGTATGATAGGGTGTCTAGTGTTAGAACATTAGCTTCAAACTTAGCACAAATATGGCTTTTAAAATGCTCGTTAATTTTATTTTTGCTAAAAGAAAATAAAAGATTAAAAGAGAGGAAGGATGTTATCAGCAGTTAAACTGGAATAATTAAGGATTGTGGCGGCTTGACGCTGGCAGGAATAGACAGAAGAACCCGATATACTAGATATCTAGAAAGTAGCACAATCGTGGTGGGCTCCTTTTGACTGTCAACTGCATGCCTATACAGTAAAATAGGTTTGAATGAAAGAATCATATTCGTTCTTAACCTATAAAACAATGAATGTAACATATAAATATCTTTTGGGCGATTGATTTTGATTAATTTATTTGCTACTGTTCAACCCTCCAAGTTCATGCATCAAGTCAAGGCATGCCAGAGGCAGTGGAAAAGAGTACTGATCCTCGCCATGTCTCTGTGTATATGCTTTAAAATTTCTGCATGGTGCATGCCTTAGCTGTTTGTTCACCATTAATATTGTCCACCTTTTTCTGAGGACAAATATGAAATATCATGCTCCAACATTTTTTTTTTTTTTTGAGTTTTTGCGCCTTGATGAGTAAAAAGTTATCATAGTCAGGTGCCTGTATTCACTATATTATATATATTGCTGGACAATCTCCCATGTGGGCACAGGAGGGAAGGTAAGAATAGCATAATTTTCAATTGCAAGTAGCAACTTCTTTCCGAATATACTCAGTTAAAGGCTAGCTCCATGGACGAACCATTAGGAGAGGCACAGCTCTGACTGTGGCTTGTGGGGTTCCTTTTGCTGACATGGCAAACATATTCAACTCCAACTAAGCTACAGATGCTTGCGTGTTGACCTAGGATTTGATAAGGAGGAATCCTAATCACCACTTTTTTACCAGACATGGTCCATATTCCACAAAAACCTTAGACAATGCACCACCAACTTCTTTATTCTTCATTTTGTTATAGTTTTCTGAAAGGCGGGGCCATCTCCCCTCAATAATACTTGCAGAATCCACATCCAAATAGGTGGATTACCCATGAAAAATAGCCGTTGCTTTTGAATTTTTGAATATTCCCTAATTGCCAAATGAATTTATGTCTTCAACTGGCACTTAAAACCTCACGATTAAAATTCACTGTCACGTCAATTGTAGCTCTCATTTTTTGATGCCTTGACAGATATACAAGCAAGCTACAGATGAATTTATCCAAACTATTCATCAGGTCACTACTTGCTCACCCATCAAAGTTGATTGGAGAATGACTAAGAACAATTATTAAAACCGCTTTACACATACTTTTCATTATCAATTTCGGAATTGGTAGGTGACTCTGCTATAGGTGACAGATTAATTCCTCATAAAAGTTTCTCAAACTTGTTATCTTTCTCATTGTGATCTTATTCTCAACTTCAAAGTAAGAAGAGAACTTTTGCATCTTTTTGCAAAGGGTCAATGACTGGACCAAAGATGTGGCCGTCCATCCATGTATTCTTTGTGCCACTAATAACCGAAATTGTTTTATCAGATATAACTCATATACTAAGAATAATGCCACACATATATTATGTATCCTAAAGAAGTATCTCAAAAATAATTTTCAATCCCAAAAATAAATATACAATATGTAATTAAATGATGAAACAACGGATGAATAATATGTCAATATCACATAGAATGATACATCACTCAAATAAAAGGTTTGAAATAGTTTTTGTTTTAGTAATGCTCAATGCGTTTTGGATAGCATTGCAATCTTTTATTATAGTTCAGAAACGTTTTGGTTCCATCCCCAGGATTAATTAGTAAACTACTTTAGGCATCTCCTAAGTAAATGCATATTGCAACTTTTCCTTATTCATCTCAGACACATCTGATTTCGAATTGAAACATGTAAAAATTTAAATACAATAAATAGTTCTATCAGGCAGATTGGAATTGCGTCATGGGCTTGGAATTAGGAAAAAGAAAGTTTGTTTTGCACTTGGGGTGCTTTGTTATGGTCCTGGCTTAACCTTCTGAGCTAAGAACATATTGGGTCGCTTTGACGGGGCAAATTGAGAATAATTGCACCATTTTTTAATTTCTTCATTAAAGCTTGTCCTTTCATCGCTAGAATATGGCTAAAAACGATCTCGCTTTTCTAAAGTTAAAATCTCCAATTAGTAGCTAAGATTTAGGCGAGCTTAGAGTGGTTTTACATAAATGGTAGTGGCCCAAGTGCTTCTCAATGGAGACTAAGTTTATAAAATGCCCAATGAATAGCATTTGGTATTTTAAATTGATGAAGAGCGTCATGTTTAGATGTGGAGTAAAAAGTACTTTTGAGAGACAGACCAGTTTGCGCTACTGTATGATTCTGGTTGACCTTTAATCTACTTGGTTTTTCAAGAGTATTGTAGAGTATACAGTGTAGAAAAGCATACAATGACTCCAGTTCACTTCCAAGTCATCAACACTGGCCATGCCTCCACAGTAAGCCAGTTCCTGCTAAGCAAGCTCATTCATTTTTGCGCTGCTTCTCCTTTTGGCGATCTTAATTCCTTAAGCACTTACTTTTAGTCTTTCAAACAATTATAGAACTTGAACATTTGATTTGGAACACTATAATTAGGCGACACTGATTGAGTCCATCACCCAATTAATTATAGAGCTCCTTGTTCGCATGATTTTATCTGGGGTAGTACCATTTCCTCTCGTCTTGATATCCTGCGACAAAACGTGGTTTCCAGTAAGGGGAAACAAATCACGCCCGTGTTTTGAAGCTAGCTAGGACTTTAATATTTTGCATTTGTGCACAGTTCGCTACTAATTTTTACATGCACAAAATGCGGACTTCGATAAACGCAGTCTTCTTGTGATACACAGCTTTGACAACTTGGTTATGCTTTGAGGGGATTTCGTAACATGGAATTGTAAGTTAATTTTCAGAAACTCAGTATCATATCCATATACACAATAACCGAAATCTTATCCATTTGTAGACGGAGCGTGAATAGCAGTTAGGTTTAGAGGGAAGTTATGTGCATTATGTTTCTTCATATTATATAATGATATGTTGATCAGAAGCAATTCTTGAATTCTTCATTTTTTTTTTATTTGATGTATTCAATTTATGCATATGAGGCAAAGCAACACCGGTCGGGCCAGCCCCATGAGGGGAGCAAATCTTGAGAAAGGTTAAACATAATTAACTAGTACATTCATACGTCAAAATCAGGGCCTAAATAGAAGTGCTTAATTATGAAATACTAACCCTTGTCCTTATTTCTTTGCAAATTCATCAGCTTTGATAAAATGGATTTTAAGTTCTCAATAGTTAGCAGCAGTCTAGATGAAATAAACTAAGGTTAAACTGCAACGCTCTAAATTTTGACTATTATTTATTTCGTTGAGATTTGATGCTTAAAGGGATCATTAATTATTGCCGTTAAGAAAGCCTGTCTTTTGGTTGTGAACTTCTTATTGTGATCCCATGAATATCTTATGTGTCTCATCAATTCTTGCTCTAAAAATTTTCCTTTTAATTCGTTGATTGAATCCACAGCTGCAGTATGATGCCCCATTATTGAAACTTGTATTTCTCTTTTGATTTTAGCAACCACAGCCTAGCATTACTTGGACCACCTCATTAAAATACTATTTATTATGGATGTGCCCCAAAATTACATCCAAGAGATTTTGTAGGTGTTGTTAGAAATCTGTGGAACAAAGTATCAACTTTATTGAATAGGAAATATGTGTTACTATAGAGAAATTTAAAGAAAAAGTTGATATGCTTCAAAATGTGTTTAAATGCCGTTTTTCTTTAACATGCTATTTGACCCCATCAATTGGTGCAAGAAAATAATCAAACTTTTCTACAAGAAAAAGATTAGAAAATGGAGGAGGAAGAAAACTTGAAAGACACATTTAATTCTTGAAGAAGTGTTTGTGTTTAACAAATAAATTAATAAGACAATTTGTTGCTCTAGGATCTTTTAGTGTCTCAAACTAATTTGAATGGTTTTAGAGACATGAAAAATGATTTAGAATAGCCTTATTCATAGATTTTCATGTATGCATTCCTTTTGAGTAGTAACCATCCATTTATTTCATATCATTTAAGCCATTATATCTAAATTTAAGTTAAATCAACGGCGATAAATAAAATAACACCACTTCATAGACACACATCTTCCATAAGGCATATTAATTATCATACCCTAATATCTCTCTACATATTTTATTCAGAAAATGTGTAACAATAACAGCATGCATCAGCATCAAACAGTAAAGCCGGCCATATATAAATCCTTTCCCAATGCAGTTCACATGATACATATTTGTGAGGAAAGGGCATTCAAAACGGTGATCAACTAGAAAATTTTATTACCCTATAGAAGATTAAAGTAAAATTCGGAGGGATGAGAGCAAGAGATGGTCTTCCTCATTTTGTTTTCCTAAACTGCACCATCTGAAAATAGAAAGGAACAAATTATAAGCTACATAAAGTTGAGATTGTATACAAAGTATACACAAAGATGGAGCATCGATCGTACTACTTCGTAGCATTGACGATTATGAAGATTTCTCACCACATTCCGGAGGCTTAGGTGTCTTGCATATATGACATTCCGTCCTGGCAGCATAATTGTGAAATCGACATTCTTCTCTGTTTGACAGAAAAAAAGAAAAAGAAGAAAAGAAGGAGACATATAATTTGGTCTGTTAGTCATCTCAGACTAAGGACCAGATAATATGAATATAGATGTATGCGTCTAGAAATCTTTTTTTTTTTCCTAAGTTTCTTAAGTAAAGGTTCTTTTGTGATTATTTTTAGTTCTGATTTTTTTTTGTTTTTTTGTTTTTGAAAAGTATATTGACCTTGTTCAAAAACTTAAAATATTGCAACAGTCAGTGTGAAATATTGAAACAATGCAGGCTGATATCTGGCATTTTAATTAACTTAGTACATGTTCCGTACTAATAAGATGCTGCACATAGGGTTCAATTATCATAGATTATTAGTCTCGGAATCATCTAGTCAAAACAAAATGTAAATGTGAACTCACTTGGGGCAAAACCAGTCGCCAGGTTGCCATCCAGGTGGAAATCCATTTGTCATAGTACTGTCTCTTTTACACTCACGATGGCACTTGAAGCAGCTTGATCGGATTGCAAAATTGTGAGCTCCACACTCCGGGTTGGTGCAATACCAGTCCCCGGGAAGTTTCTTTCTCCCGTTGCTAGAACCAAGAATCCTATTATACGGGCAACGTTGGCATTCTTCTCGAGTTCTGAAATTGTGGTGATTGCATGCGGGGCACAGCCAATCTCCTGATGACCAGTTCATTTCTCTATATATCCTGGGATACAACATGAAAAGTTGACATATATAAGCAATTAACTTTTATACAGGTAACGAGAATAAACTACTTATTTCTAGAACATAAAAGACCTGGTGTGTGTTTGGTGATAAGGAAAACATGCTAAAAATGGAACCCTAAATGACGCCTTCCACCAATTTTGAAATAAATATCAGTAACTATGATCTTGAAGATCAAAGGTCTTCTTGAACAAGAAGAATGTAACGCCGGGGTTGAGCTTCGGGACTGAGATAGTGTATGAATTTAAGAGAAGAAGATCAAAGAGATTTTGGAATGAACAAATTTACCTTAATTGAAAGGCAAAAGAAAAAAGTATTGGTACGTAGCAGCTATATATCTAGCTAGCGGTAGAAAGAAATTGTCAAAACAATTGACGATTTAGGAGTTTTGATTGAGAAGCTTTATATACTTGGCAAGGGCCTGATGTGCAGGGCCATTGATGTTGCTCCACCACTTTTTGGGTATATGTTCAGATAGTTTTCTCAAGATGAGATTCCAAAAATTGAAATTTCTGAAAGATTTTATATAAACTTTCTTCTGCAGCTTCTGGTAAGAGGAGGTGGGAACCTGTTAAGTTATTTACTGAATGAACATACATTTTTGCTAGTAAAATTCCACTCATGTCCTCTCTTTAAATTATTCCCCTGCATTATTGCAGAAGAATCTCTATAAACATTTCGAGTAGGGTGTTATTGGGGGAGATGTTACTTGAAATGTGGCTAGGATACCCATCAGATATACATATTTTCCCAAGCTACCATCCCTTACTCTCCCATTGGTCCCACGTGTGTCAAATGCTTACCAGGAATTATCCAATAACTTGCATATATAAAGCACTTAGAAAATTTCTAGGGCAACTAAAGGAGTTAAAGGTCTCATTTTGATCAAAGAATTTGCAAGAAAACTAGTAATTATAATGTAATTATTTCATCAAAATCGTAAGATTTAAATTACTTATGAGAGGATTCAGATTCTATAATTATGAGAATTTTTATCTCATAAACAATTTTATACATACATCAAATTTATGTATAATCACATCCATAAAATATACCGTAATATACTCTTCTTTGATGGATGATTATCAAATTATTTTTATATCAAATTATATGGATTTAGTTGTATGTGTACTATTATTATTATTAATAGAAATGTCACCGACTTAAAAAGAAGCAATTTTGACTGCAGAAAATATGGGGATGCATGGGAATACGCCTAATCTCTATCCCGTTTTCATACCTAGGCTCAGGTAGTCCGTGCACATGAGACAATAGAAGGTTTCAAAAACGCTTGAAACATATATTTCACTTGGAATCAATTCTCCTTCTATTGCTAAATTCTCCTTTTCTTGTTTGGATTCCTTTTCTGCAATAATTCAAAAGTTATTTCACGTCTGCATTGACACTCTTTTCGCTCCTCCTCCCCATTATTCCTTAACGTGTATATGCACGTCTATATTCCAATTTCCAGATATAAGTAGAGTAGACCAGGCCTCTTTCTACTTGATTTCTTAACATGTTTACATTACATAACATGCTCGCTGAATATCTAGCTCTCCTGATAGCGTGCTTGCCAAGTGTTAGAGCATCTGAGCATCAGGTCAAAACTTACCAAACTTAGCTGCAGAAGCATACTTGGTAAGCAAAACCTCCCTTTAGTTTTACTAAAAACTAAACAGAATGTTCTCAGGAGTTCAACTGGAATAAGATAACAGCGGCTTGAAGCTGGCAAGTGGCAACAATGGGCACGCACAGGAGAAGAACCCGGTATCCTAGACCTAGTTATCTAGAATGAGACATATTGGGGAGGTGGGCTCCTCTCTTTTGGACTGTGAACAGCTTCACGCCAGTAAATCGGTTAATTTGAATGAAAGAATCATATTCTTCCTTTACATCTTTATATATATAATGCAACAAAGCATGCCAAAGGCAGTGGACCAACACTGATTTCTTGATCAGCATGACCACTACAATGCTGGTCCGGTAATTAACATACCAGTCAACAACAATCCTTGGATGTAATTTTAGGATTTACCTGGCCAGCAACATAGCCACTCCCATTGCAGCATTGCTGGCTTATCTCTCTTGTGGAAGGTAAGAATAGCATATTTTTCCATTGCAAGTATGGACTTCTTTCAGAATATACTTAATTGAACGCTGCATGTACACGGACAAACCATAGATATACAACAGAGGCGCTCTGACTATATCATGCAGGGGTCCATTTGCTGACACAGCAAACTTATTCAATTCCACCTAAGCATAGATGCCTACGTGTTGACCTCGGATTAGGCAAACAGGAATCCTAATCACCATTTTGTTCAACCAGACATAGCGAATATTGCACAAAAACCTTAGACAATGCGCTTACTTCTTTATTCTCTACTTTTGATGGTTTCATCTCTCTCCAATAATACTTGCAGTATCCGGATAGGATTACCATGAAAAATAGCCGTTGCTTTTGAATATTTTGATCCGTATGGCCATATGTATGATATTATGTCAATTTCATATCAATCTCGCTCCATTTGAATGCCATGACAGATATACAACTGTTAATTTATCCAAGCTATTCGCCTTACTGCTCACCTATCAAAGCCGCTAGCTTTATATATACTTTTTATATCAATTGACAGATATTATCCTCGTAAAAGTTTCTCTTCTCATCCTGACCATGAAAGTAAGGACAAGTAATAACTTGTCCATCTTTTGCAAGGGTCATTCTATCTTGTATTCTTAGTGCTACTAATAATTGGAATTTCTTTATCAGATTTAGCTTAATGCTTTCGAGATAGGATTATTCTCTAATTATTGAACGTCTTGGGTCCAGAACCAGAAGCTAACTACTTTAAGTTTCTGCTAAGCCAATTTATAATATTACAATTATTCTTTGTACCTTTCAATTACCCGTTTCTGCGTTCAAAACTACAAAAAGAAAAAATAAATTAAATCACTTGATATATATAATCTTAATTGTAAGATCATAACACAAATGTAAACTAGACAGTAATTAAGGATAGACAGGACATGGAGATGGCATCAATTTGTATCCACATTTCTGCTAAATTCTTACTTAAATTAAACTACGTGAAACGGGAATTCCCTATCAAGAATAATCTGAGTCTCAACAAAGAACAAGATTGATATTTCATCTAAATTTTATGATTCTAATGAAAATTTATTACTTTAAATTCTAGATATCTGCAAGGATGGCTCATAGTTTACATAAAACGATTTTATTGGCAGCTTGAAATTGCGTTATGGGCTTGTCATCAGGAAAAAGACAGTCTATTCAGGATTTGAGGGTGCTTAGTTGTGGTTTTGGCCGAAGATTTCTGGGCCAATAGAGACAATTGTATCACTCTGAAATGCGCAATTTTTCATTAATAAAACTTATCCTTTCACTGTTAGAATTTATTTAAGAGCAGTAAAAGGAAAAATGTCCTCTACAAGCCAGCATGTAACAGAGCTTACATGGGGAGTGGCGCAAGTAATTCTCAGTCCAGAATTATGATAAAATGCCCTAACATTGTCTGCAACTGTATAATGTTCATCATCAATAAATGAATGTTAATAATACTCTTTTTCTCACTTTTCTAACATAAATATTTTATGTTGACATATGATTTATATATCGTTATTTAGTGAACACGCTAATCAAGAGGTGGAAAGTGAGAAATGTGCAAGAGATATTTTTTTTATACTAATAGATATTTTGGCGGGTAATCCAAAACTAGTAACTACCAACCAACTATATTTTAAATTCTACCTTATCCTTCCCTCCTTCACAATGAGCATCCGAACACTCAAGTATGGCGCTTTCTCTATCTCCTCTTGCCATCTCACCTTCTACACTCCATGTCCTTCCCTCCTCTGATCCTCCATACAAGCTCCTCCAGGACCATCCATCTCTCGCTCTCCTCTCTAAATGTAGAAACATACAAAATCTCAAGCAAGTCCACTCCCATATCATCAAGACCGGCCTCCACAACACCCAGTTCGCGCTGAGCAAGCTCATTGACTTTTGCGCCGTTTCTCCTTTTGGTGATCTTAATTATGCCCTTTTAGTCTTTGAAACAATCCCAGAACCCAATCAAGTGATTTGGAACACTATAATTAGGGGATACTCATTGAGTTCATCACCAATTTTGGCTGTAAAATTCTACGTTCGCATGATTTTATCTGGGCTAGTGCCAAATTCTTATACGTTTCCTTTTATCTTGAAATCCTGCGCAAAATTGGCGGGTGCCTGTGAAGGGAGACAGATTCACGCCCATGTTTTGAAGCTAGGGCTTGAGTCTGATGCGTTTGTGCACACTTCTCTTATTAACATGTACGCACAAAATGGGGATTTGGACAGTGCAAGATTGGTTTTTGATAAAAGTAGTCTTCGTGATGCAGTTTCATACACGGCCTTGATAACTGGATATGCTACGAGAGGTTTTCTGGATGATGCTAGGAAGCTTTTCGATGAAATTCCTGTGAGGGATGTGGTGGCTTGGAATGCTATGATTTCAGGGTATGTTCAAAGTGGCCAATATAAAGAGGCATTGGTATTCTTTCAAGAGTTTTGTAATGAAAATTTTGTGCCAAATGAAAGCACAATCGTTACTGTCCTTTCGGCTTGTGCTCATTTGGGTTCTCTTGATTTGAGTAAATGGGTTCAATCTTGGATCGAAGAACGTGGACTTGGTACTAATCTTCATATCGTTAATGCGCTTATTGACATGTATTCAAAATGTGGTGATTTGGACAAGGCCCGTGATTTGTTCGACAGTATAGAGAAAAGGGATGTTATTTCATGGAATGTTATGATTGGTGGTTATACTCATATGGGCCATTATAAAGAAGCCTTAATGCTATTCCGGCAAATGCTGCGATCGGATATAGAGCCTAACGATGTCACCTCTCTGAGCATTCTTCCTGCTTGTGCTCACTTAGGTGCTATTGATCTTGGCAAATGGATTCATGCTTATATAGACAAGAACGTCCAAATACCGGACAACATCTCCCTATGGACCAGTATCATTGACATGTATGCCAAATGTGGAAACATAAAGGCAGCAGCGCAGGTTTTTAATGCTATGAAATATAAAAGCGTGGCTTCTTGGAATGCAATGATATCTGGGTTAGCCATGCATGGTAATGCAGATAAGGCTCTCCATTTTTTCTTAAGAATGATGGAGGAAGGATTTAGGCCGGATGATATTACATTTGTTGGTGTCTTATCTGCCTGTAACCACGCCGGTTTTCTAGATCTTGGACGCAAATATTTTGCCTCGATGAGCCTAGACTACAAAATTTCACCGAAGTTGCAACATTATGGTTGCATGATAGATCTTCTGGGCCGTGCTGGATTGTTTGATGAAGCAGAGGCTCTAATAAAGACAATGGAAATGAAGCCAGATGGAGCAATTTGGACTTCTCTGCTAGGAGCTTGTCGGGATCATGGACAGGTGGAGCTAGGTGAATCTTATGCAAGGCATCTCTTTGAAATAGAGCCGGAAAATCCAGGGTCTTATGTGCTATTATCAAACATCTATGCAGGAGCTGGTAGATGGGACGATGTAGCCAGAATAAGAACCAGGCTAAATGACAAGGGAATTAAAAAGGTTCCAGGTTGTAGCTCAATTGAGGTGGATAGTGTTGTTCATGAGTTTCTTGTGGGCGACAAAGTACATCCTCAGAGCAAACAAATATATGAGATGTTGGATGAAATAGATACACTTTTGGAGAAGTCTGGATTTGTGCCTGATACATCTGAAGTTCTCTATGATATGGATGAGGAGTGGAAGGAAGGGGTCTTGAGTCATCATAGTGAAAAGTTGGCAATTGCTTTTGGCTTGATTAGTACAAAACCGGGAACAACAATTAGAATCGTGAAGAATCTTCGTGTATGTGGAAATTGTCATTCTGCAACAAAGCTGATATCGAAGATTTTCAATAGAGAAATTATTGCTAGAGATAGGAACCGTTTCCATCATTTCAAAGATGGTGCTTGTTCATGCAATGACTATTGGTAAAACTCTGCCCTTGAATTGTTTAATGTTTAGGATAAATTTGAATCCCCTTGTCGTTGGCTTTGCTTTTGCCTAATGTTAAAATACTCAAGCTTAACTACAAGCTAGTCGCTGTGTTTCCACCAATCGTTGTCATATGAAGGTGGAAGCTGATTTGCAATGGAAGAAGCTAATGAAGAAATAGCTCTTGTGCTCTTAAAATGAAAACCCATCTTTATTTATAAACAAATAATGGATTTGCAAACTAAACTGCGCAAAACATGGTGACCATAAATTTCAACGAAATTTAATCATATTAGCGATTCAAAATCGTGCTTGAAGGAGTTCCTCCGTGCAGTGGCCAAAACAGTCTTGTCAGCTACTATAAAGTATGCCGCTCCCGCCACTGCAATTGAAGCACTAAATTTCAGAAACAGACCAAAATAAACACAACCCGACAGCTTTTGTAACAATAATAGCAGCAATGATAAGGTTACCTGTGGATATTATGAGAGCTTGGGCAGTATGATTAAGATTGGCTCTTGCCCAAGGCAGCATCCTCGCACTAGCCAGCTGCATATACAAGGAAAAATTGATTACTCCTTACTTTTTAGAATGTCTTGTCATAGTAAACATTATACAGTTTAATGTGTTCTGTTTGATGTTTAAAGAGGTGAATAGTAAAAATAGAAAACTTACAGTTGGAATGGCAGTGGCAACACCAGCAACAACAGCAGCTTTAGCTCCAGCAAGTACACCCTCTGTTGATTAATTAACACAAACAATTCACATAGCAAAATCATTAGAATCAAAGATGAGTTTCTTAGTATCATTAGTTCTAACCTTTCATGCCTCTTAGGGGCTCACAAGTCAGTCAAATTTGACTCTGGAATTAATATTCAACATACCAATCAATAACCCTGTTTAATATTAAAGTATAGAGAGTGAAAAAGAGGTCCGGGGTCTATGGATCCCGGTCCCGTACTAGCAAAGAGACCATTCCTTTCATTCATTCCAAACAAGGCCAGACCACTTTTTGTATAGCATTGAGACTATTATATGCCAAATCTTTATGAAATAATTAGGATTTTCTAATCAATATATTGTATGAAGGAACTGAACATGGTATTTCATGATGGTCTATGCGAAAAATGAAAAGTTGCCAAATTCAAAAGCCTGCCATCTAAATTGAAAAACAGAAATTTGGCTGAAACAAAAAGATAAAAGTGACATACCATGAGAACAACGCTTAGCCATAGCCAGCTTTTGGTCAAGTGAAGCCAAGCTAGACCTCTCAAGTGGAGACTGAGCCACATTTTTCGCCATTGTAAGAAATGAGAATTGAATATGGATTTGTTTGCAGAGGAAGTTGATGTTTTGGATGAAGAGTTTTAGATATTTGGTTGGTTATTTATAGGGATATCTGAAGTAGTTGGTAGGAGAGAGACAGCACCATGTGTTGGGAATCGACAGCACCATGTGTTGGGATTCAACAGTACAAGTTTGATGGTTTCATATGAATACTAAGGTCAGGAGTCACTGGTTTTTTTTTTTAACCTGGCTTACTGTTAAGGTCGGTTGCTTCTTTTGGCTCAGTCCCCTATTTGCCCCAGGTTTTCAAGAGAAAATGCTTACTGCATGCAAGATTGTAATGCAAAGTAGGTGAACTGAACTTGGAATCAGAGAAGGAACTGTACAAGTTAAATTATTATTTTGTCCCTAAAATATGTATTAGAAAAGATATAAAAAGGAAATTAAAAGAAACCCTCTTTTTGATTATCAAAATGAATCATAACTTTAAAACTTCATCATTTAGATTTATATTATATTACCTTTTGTAAACTAAGCAGAGTAATCTAGCATTATTATTGGATTAGACTCGTATAGAGTGCTACTAATAACAAATTAAGACTCATAAATTAATACTTTTGTTAGGTTTTCTTAGCTTATAAAAAGGTGCACCTACAATTAGTAGTAGAGTGCTATGAATTATTTGACTAGATCTGTAATTATGAAGAAAACAATGGGCATTGATATATGGTCACTTTACCCACTCATGTTATTCACTTACACAGAAACCCATAAAATGGCTTTTTTTTTTCTTTAGTTATCAATTCTATTTGTAGGTCTCTTTTTGTCTCAGAGAACTGGCAGAAGCCATTGGTTTGATGCAATACTGCCTCAAAACCATGGGTAGCTTTTCTTGTGCAACTGCAATTTCCATAATATCGAAACACGTGTGACAAGCCAAGAGCTGGGATCCCTTAGATTTGCCTGATGGTACAGACAGTGTTGAAAAATGTCGGAATGGGTTTGCTTTTGGTTGATGGTTTCTTGTTCCTGAGTGAGTGGGTAGCAAATGGCTTTCAGTGGGTTAACTGTAGCAGTTTAATCACTTTCTACTGTTTGACAACTGAAGGCTGAAGCCACGTTGCTTTCAAGTTTCAATTCAACCAAATTGTTAATCCGAGCATCTTGTCAATGGCAAATATATTATATAATCTGCAACTACTGCTCAGGGATTATTGCATCCGATTCTTCTGAAAAATGTGTTGCTTGAAAATAGGCTTTCAAGCTGCAGATACAAGGGGCTGCCTAACTTGGGCCACATTTTAGGAATAATATATAGCTAACTTTTCATAATGCAGGAGCTCGACATTCTTTTGTCCTTTTCGTATCACTCTTATAATCTCCAATTAAAAACTATTTGAACCTTAATATGAAAGGAAGAAAGAATTATAACTTTATCAATAGATAAAGGATGTTGATATGAGAAGCTTCTAATTCAATGAAGTAATCCAAGGTTCAGATTGGATTTTGATAAAAGAATTCCTGATGCATTTACACCATGTGAAAAGCTACCCATTGTTTGAAGGTTTTGTTAGGTAAACTTGAGGAGAACAACCGGCCAAACCCTCTCTAATCTCCATATCTTCCACCCCTGTCCCTCAGAAAAATGAGCATAAAACACTATTTTCGGAACGATCATTTAATCATATACTGCAGCCTCAGAACAAAATAAATCAAACCCTATTTTCTCATCTGCTGAAATTCAGAACCCATTTTTTTCAACTATTCGGTGCAGTCCTAACTTTTTAAGAAAGATGACTGAGACATTTCCAGTATTAAACAAATCCATCTACCAAAAAAAAAAACACTTTAGTTGGCTCTTCCCCCAAATTTTGCTGACTAGCTTTGCACGTTCTCTCATGAGTGCTCTTCTTTCCATCGCTTTCTCTCTTTCTTCCTACTTGGTGAAATCTCTGCCATGCATTAATTTGCAAGAACAGATAAGGGTCAATTGTTTTATTTGAAACTGTTAATTACTCGCATATATTTATTACACGACTCATGTCATCTGAGAATCTTCTTTTGATTTGCAGCTAAACGTAAGTTAAAAGTCATAAGCAGAAGGCAGTTACTTTCACCATGCAACACTCTTTGAGTCTTCAAGTGGGGAAGAAACCGCGCGCGTGCTATTGCAGGCTGACTCCTGACGGTCCCAGTCAAATTTCCATCAATTGGGATTTGGGATTTACACAATGTTTCCAATCTCAGTCTCTTCATTGACCTTTTAACTGGTTGACTGAACCCATCATTTAATTCATATAACCAAATATTTTATTTAATTATTAATCGTGTCAAAAGATTCATATGACATATTCTCAATACGAACATGGGAAAAACACATACACCCCCTAAGTTTGGGCCAAATACAATGCTCTCCAAAGTTCAGAGAAGTAACATAAACAACCCCAGATTCAGTCTGCCATTGGAGAGCGAGGCATGACACAAGGATAATCCGGTCATTTCAATACAAAACAATAAAAATATTCTGAAAAATCTTTAAAAATAAATAAATTAAAATCAAACCATTTTAAAAACACCCTGACTCTCCTACCCTCAATCTTCGTCGAACTACTTTGTTTGCTCTGCTGCTCAACTTCTCCATCACTTTTCTTGCTAGGCTCAGAACTCAGATCACCAGCGGCGCCCATCTCTCTTTCTTTCTTTTATTAGTAGCTTCTGCCTCCCTTCATTTCTGCCACTCACATAGAGTTACGGCGTCATTTTCTAAGTAACTGTTTCTTCGAACTCTAAATATTAATTATTGGCTTGTGTGGTTGGGAGAGCTTAGACTTGTACGTGTGCAAAGTGTTCAATGACATGCTAGATAGAGAATCGTTTAAAAGAACCATCTAAAACGTATTCATGAGGACTATAAGAAATCGAAGATGTATAATTTTTTCTTAATATGTGTATTTTTACTGCAAATGTAGATATGAAATTATATGTTCTCGAGGATTTTTCATCCAATATATTGTAAACTGAACCCTTTTCTTATTTGGGTGATGTTGCATTTCGACAGGTCACCATAAATTTTTCGCGCTGACTCTATACTTATTATAAAGATTGGTTTAAAATCATTCTTTGTTTCTTCAATTTTTGTTGCTGGAATCTTGCTGTATTTATTTATTTTTTTTATTTTTTTGCAGTTTTAAGATTTATTTATTATTATAAATCATAGCATTTAATATTTTATTAGTTTTTGGATAGAAAAGACTTTGCACAGAAGATTTTGGGACCGTCAAATATTCTCCAAGAGCAGACTGAATTGAGGTTTTAATGTTACTTTTCCGAACTTTGGGGCGGGGAAGTTGTCTAACTCAAACTAAGGGGTGTTTAGGAGATTTCCCTATGCGCAGCTTTTTCTAATCCCTGCACTGCATGCGCTTGCGTGATATGATTTAAAGGTTCGTTTGGCCATACTCAGGCCACCGCCTTTTACTTGTATAAAGTGGGAAGAAAGAAAGCAACATTCAATCGGACTTAAATGAATTACTAAACAGTGCTCGTCGTCACCTAAATATACAAAATAAATAATATAAGGGTAGTATATATATTGAGAAATAAAACTTTATATTTTTATAATTATAATCATTAATATATTTAAAAATTATGTTAAATCAATTACTTTTATAACTAAAAAATTTGATTTAATTTTTGATACTATTTGATAATAATTTATTTTTCTAATTTAATTATGAAAAAATTATCGAGTTGAGATTAAAAAAAAAAAAACTAGTTTTATCTTCTATTTCTCATCCATTGATTATAATAATTTTGTGAAATTAAGTCAAATTTTAAAGTTACAATTATTTGACCCTTTTATTATATTTATAATTTTTGTCATAAAAAATGTAATTTTTAAAATAAAACAATTATTATAATCTTAATAATACATTCTTTTTAAGGTATTAATATGTGCTATTAGGACACCCCTCCGGTTCATAGAAATGTTTATGATAAATTTTATCAAGAATCCAAAACAATTGTTTAGTGATTTACAAATTTTTATAAACGGTTTCTTTAATTAACCTTCAAATTGGTAAACATAATTTTGTTTTCCCATATAAACCGGTTAATTTCTAGCATATAGATATCATTTGCCATATATCTTAGATCTCCAATGATGTGATAATGTCTTCATTTTCTTACTATGAGTATGATATCACATCAAACATCAATTGATTACTTATCATATATGCCATGGTTTTCAAAGTGGTCCAAGCACGAAATAATATGAATGTACACATAAGTCTTCTTGTTCTTTGTTTATAAATTTGTTAAAGTGATCATGTCAAATTATAAATACCTACCCCAGAATTACTGCTGAAAATTAACTTTCAGGCGACTGAATTTGACTGGTTCTAGAATGAGAGAGAGGAAAATCAAAATCCTTGGAGGTCCAATAGATTAGATTATAAAAGAAATAGTTTTATTGCTTCTTTTCCTTTAATCGGTGAAAGAACATGGGAATGCGTGGCAATCAAAGTACCCATATGTGAAAAAGTGGAAGAAATTCATATAAAAAGCTACAATTGGTTCCATTTTTTAATTTTAGTATTGTTTTTACCATCATTAGAGGAGTCATTATTGTCATCACATGTTGAGTTCAAAGCCTTCTCATGAGAATCACATTGGAACAATTATGGGGTACTTCTACTTTTACACGTAAGCAGAATTATAATTAATTATATTTCTATTTCTATTTATCCAGGGAGAGAGAGAAGTGGGAAGGTCATGAGATTGAGATTGAGATTGAGAAGGGAAGAGATGGAGAAGCAATATAATTAATAAACAATCATGTATAAACAAAAAGATTATACATAATTTGAATCCAAAGCATATAGTATTACATTAATAATCGAACTGCATAAACTGAGGAAAACACAAGTGTTTGGTTTCGGCATGTTGCACAAGATATTTGCTCTCTGTTCTCCCTAATTAATCTTTATTTACATTTTACAAGAGTTAGAAGTAGTCAAAATGATGAGGAATCTGATACGGTGCATCCCTCTCTTGCTTGCTTAACTTTGGCAAATAAGCCTTGTTTCTAATCTTGCAAAGATCATTAGGGACCTCAGGTGGCTTAATTGACCTAATCAAAGCCCAATTCACACCTTTGAAGAACTCGTGCCGCTTAATCTCGACAGAACCCTTGAAGCTTCCGATTCTCTTCTTGGGGTTCTTCACTAGAAGCTTGCTTATAAGATCTTGTACTTTCACCATTTCTTCGAATTCTTTACTGCTGCTAACACCAATTCTTGGAAAAGTTAAGGGCTTTTTGAGGATGTTAATAAGGGTTTTCTCGTTGTTTTCACCTTTGAAAGGTGTTCTCCCGTAAATCATCTCGTACAAGAACACCCCTAAAGTCCACCAATCAACTGCACTTCCATGGCCTTGTCCTGAAATCACTTCCGGGGCCAAGTATTCGTGCGTCCCTACAAAAGACTTCGATTTAGCGTTGATTGGTTCAGCCACAAGTTCTGGATCAACCTCTTCTGTACCATCAACTTGTTCTGTGATTGTTGTTACCGTAACCTTCTTTCTCCTGGTGGAGGCTGAAAAACAAGACAGCACTGGCTGCATGGGACTGGCACACGAAGGGATTGAACACTTTTCATACTTGTCGACAACTTCCAAGTTGTATATAGGCCTCAGCAGCTTTGGTACGACGTCGCATTTGAAAGAAAGATCGAAATCCGAAAGCATGATGTGCCCATCCTCTCTAACCAGGACATTTTCTGGCTTGAGATCTCTGTAAACGATTCCCATCATGTGAAGATACTCTAGAGCCAAGAGGGTCTCAGCAGCATAAAACCTATTTGCATGTTCATAGATTTGTCAGTAATAAACTCGTATTAATTAATTAAACAAATAAATAGAACAAATAATTCCCTTCTAAATTAATCACTTGTAAGTATGGTTCATATAACGTATCATTATGGTTATCATACAAGGTGTTTCTGAACCAAAGATTAGGCAAATACAAAACAGGCTCTGAAATATTAATCAAACTTACTTAGCGGATGAAATGCTGAAGCGCTTCCCAGGCTGGCGTTGCCGGGCGGCATACAAGTCTCCACCAGGGCAGTACTCCATAACCAAGCAAGAGTAATGAGAAGCCTCAAACTCAGCATACAAAGTTGGTACAAAAGGATGATCAAGCATAGTTAGAATCTCCTTCTCCATATCAGCTCTATGCAACTTCTTCCTTATAGCAAGTGCTTCTCTGTCCACTACTTTCATAGCGTAAAAGCACTGCGGCAGTCCCACCACAGGGTTTCTTATCTGGCAAAGGTAAACATTCCCTATATCACCGCTACCAAGCCGGCGCAGGAGCCTGAAATGGTCGAGCCCAACTCGACCCTGGGCTCTCTTGAGCCGCTTCATGGCTTCCCAAGCGGCTTGGTTAGCCTTGTGTGGCTTGTGAGAGTTGTAAAGAGAGGTTTCGGCTGATGAGGAGCAAAGAGAGATGGAGCTACGGCGGCTACCGAAGCTGAGGTTACTCATAAAGCTACCGCTGGAGTCCGGCATCGTTATCGAGGAGGAGCTGCTGTCATAGTCGGACTCATCTCTGGGAATGCTTGTCGCTGCCATTGCTGGTTTGTGGCGCATGCATGTAGTGAGTAGTGAGTGTGGAGGAATTTTCTTCTCTCGCTTGCTTTCCAGGGTTTTTATAATATAGCTTTTGTGGGTTTTCGGATGGCTTGAAATATGTAATGTCAAGCATATGGAAGGTTACAAAGTCTTACTTTTTGGATACTTCAATTAACAAAAGTTTCACTCAATGTGCCGCTATATATTTTACCAATTATCGCAACATTACCAGTAACTCTTTTCAGTTGATCACTCATTTGATTTGAAATCTTATTTACAGAACTGAATCAAATGACTGAAATACATATATATTGAAAACCACCCATTACTTTTAAGAGAAAAAGATTTTTGGGTTGTTCACTTCAGTACTTTATTACACATCCTGTGCTCAGCCAATTACGATCTATAAATAAAAAGCTTGAACCAATTAATAAATGTAATTTGATTATGTTCTAGGCATGGTAACTCAACTGACACAGCCACTAGGCTTTGTTTCTATCAGAAGTGGATTACAGAGAGGAATGTTTATGCATATAAGTGAATGCATTAGTGTAACTGGAAGGGAAAAAAAAAGTGTTTCGAGTCAATTTTCTCTTATAATTACCTCTCACAAGATTTATTATTATGCCTATAAATCTTTAACGATAATTGGTTGAAGTAGCTGTGCAATTAGTCAAATGGTATATAAATGTTGCCATTATTATTTTATACATAACAATGATTTAAAATTAAAATTGAAAATGATCACCAATCATAATCATTATAATCACGATATAAACAATGGTCATTTATATAATTCCTTTATTTTGTATGTTAAGCAGTTGCTTTCCAACACGCGTGCGTATGCAATATCAAATATCGTGGCAATTTGGTTATTTTGATGAGTGAAAAGTAGACGGTCAAAAGCACTTGTTCTTTTCTGCTAAAAAGCTTCTAACACCGATTTTCAAGATGCTTTTCCCGAGAAACCATTAAGCAAGAAACGCAAAAGAGATATTGATAATTAATTACAACAAAAAGACACATCTCATCTCCTGCATCAATATCACATATTGGAGGTATGGCTTGAATGGTAGTTGCAAATGCAAATGTTACATAGTTGGAGCTGTAAAAAGCTGAAGAGTACACGAAGCGCCCGTGCTCTAGATTCACTTCCACCACCTCAACTCAAAGATAAACAGATGGAGAGAGGTGGGTTCTGGTTGCTTTTACTTTGAAATCAAAATTAGTATATATCTCTCTCGGCAGCATCCTCTTACTTTATGATGTTCTTGTCATGCATGTGAACTAGTGTAGGGGACCTGTACTGGGTCCATATTATACCTTTGGCTTTACACGTGCCACTTTCAAACTGCTACCTGTTTCAGAAATTTATTGGCAGAAACAGCTCACATATGTTGGACTATTTGTGTTATAATCATCTTCCACTGTAAAATGAAGCTTCGAATCTTTAATCCTGTAATCTTCAATTCATTATGAGACTTGAGATGATCATTACTTTTCATCACTGTGTGAAGGCATCATTTTTCATCTCTTTCTGGATTTAGATGATTATATTGGATAAAGAAGTTCAACCAATGACTGTGGCCATGGACTTCTTGTTACATCCTCCATTCAAGCTACTGAATATGATACATGATGATCTCTTGTGGGGGCTTGTAATCAAGGACGACAAAATTTTGATCATCATCGATCATAAAACCCATCAATGAATTCCAAAAGATAACCAGATACAAGATAGCTATATTATATAAATATAACCAAGAAAAAAAAAAGATTAATTAAAGGGGATTTAGTTGGAAGATCATACCAAAATCTCTCCCCATTGAATGGAATATGGACTTTTTGAAAGCTTTCTGAGATTTCTCTTTGTTCTTTCAAATAAAAATAAAATATTCATTCCTTTTCTTGCTACACTTTTCTCTGCAAGATCTTATCTCATTTTCACTTTTTGGTTACATTTCCAGGCAGCAGACCCAGCAAAATTTGCTGTACTGCAGAGGTGGCAAATATATAGGAACACTCAAAGCTCCATAACTTGCCCCATACATTCTTCACCCATTTCACAAGAAACCCGTCAACCTTTTTTGTTCAAATATATTTTTCTAAGCAAATAAAAAATATTACCATTATCTTGTTCAGTCAAAACTGGCTCAAGTATGCTCATACTGCATGAAATATTTTACTGTAAATGATATTTTTGGGTCGAATGATCACATACTCAATACAAAGGCCACAAGTTTGAGTAATCATTGCAGATTATAATGTCTAAGCTGGCGAGTAATGTGTAAATTGGTGTTATCATTGCAGATTAGAAATCTGAGGCAAACAGAGAAGGACAAGATAAAAGATGAGGAGGAACCACCAAATCGACACAAAAACTGCAAACTTGATTTCAGCCCTGCAATAATGTGTGGAATTCACTGAGCAAAAGATGGCCAAACTGACAACCCACAACAACGAATATAAATCTAAAGTTCAATAGAGAAACATTCAAAGCATAAATTTCAGTGAAAGTAGACCAAATTCAAAAGGGATATGGATGCATATACTGAGGAATTGCATCTGATCTTCTATTCTTTATATATATGGAGATTGACTCGGACATATTATCATGGGCAGCTCCAACTCATGGGGTCCAAGACATTTATTTTGTTTTTATGCTATGAGTTGCTTTGGAACTTTGAATGCTATTCATTAGCAAATTCATAATAAAATTGGTCCCTCGCCCATGTGCTCACATCTAACAAATCTGCCAATGTGCTTCGCATTTGATAGCTGCAAATGATCACATAAGAAAAGAGAACAATAATTTCTAAAAAAATTGAAATTATATAGCATGTTATAAATTTATATTTATAAATTATAATAAAAAATAGTTTGCTTCAAAAGCACTTAATGTCAGGGCTATATACACAGATAAAAATGTGTTTTTTTGTGGGTTTGGGAATGAATGGAGATAACACATCCTTCAGTTGCTTGGGATATATATTGATCATTGTTAAGAATAGCATGAAAACAATAATATCAAACATTAATTATTGGTCGAAGTAAACGGATTCCAAGACTTCCAACTGAAATCCAAATGCAGACGATTGTCAGAGAGGCAAAGCAGCGAACCATACGGCAGCAAAAGTTCATGATTATACGGAGGTATCCTGAGCATTATTGGCTTGCACACAAAGCTCTTCCATAATCGTAGCATGAATATATATCAAGCCAAAGCCTATTTGTGATTGACTATTTTGGCACAAGAACTTCTGAAACTTTAACCGGATTCAATTTCTTCTGGACTTCTCAACGTTCCATAAGCTGATGTTTATACATGCAACTTGATTCATCTCTCTTCTTTTCATTGTTAATTTTGGAGAGCGTCGAGCCACAACTCTGTTTATGATTGGTGCCATGTGGAAGCCCATATCTCACGGCAATCTTACTTCGCATTGGGCCCTCCCTTTACGAAATTTGAAATCGTCAACCGAAGCAAAGCCATTGCCCGCTTACTAGGTTTTATGGACAACCATAATTGTTGTTGTAATGGACTGAAGTTGGTCTAGTTCTCCGGCCTTGTAGCGGTTGCTGATCGGCCTCTCTCGGTTTGTTTTTATGATGAATCTCATTTATCCAAACAAATAATTTAATAAATGAAAAAAAATTTCAATTATTAAAAATATTTTGCCTGGCTTTAGTGGTTGACTAATTATCCACATCATACATCTTGGTCCCTCTTTCCGGGCTGCAATAAACATTTTTTATCAAGTGAAAGAATTTAGCTCAGTGCAGTAACTCTTGGCTATGGTGTCATGTTTATAGATTTAGAATGGGACAATTTCAAACACTACCCTCATGTTTTGGTCTAATATCAGGCAGAAAGCAAGTTTGAAATTTTAATCAACAA